>JAJEJO010003015.1:284572-298600 GCA_020662805.1 Glaucomys volans
AAAGAAAGAAAGAAAGAAAGAAAGAAAGAAAGAAAGAAAGAACATTCTACTTTGCAACTAGTACAAGAGAGAGGCTCTTTGCTTGGTGTGAACAAAGGTCCCCACCAGACGGGCAGTGCCATGGAAACCAAGCTGTGCTGGCGGAATGCAGGCAGCTGACAGGGCCTCACAGGCCAGCCAGCAGGCAGGCGGGGCCTTCACCTACCCAGACTGGGCCAGCCTCTCCGCTCGAACTGTCCCTGACACACAATTATGGCCCACAGGCTTAGGGGTGGTGATAGTGATACAATATACTTTTTAAACTAGAAATGGGAGGAAGAACTTATACCCTCCAAAAAAATAAAAGGAAGATGGAGGGCCTCATGTCTTTCAATCAGTTGTAGACTCTCCCAAAACAGCAAGTGGAAAACACACACACACACACACACACACACACACACAGGAAAAGCCTGGAGGTCATGCATTCTGGCCTACCTGCTGTCCTTCAACAGCTACCTTATCTCTAAGGAAGGATGCCTCCATGGTTAGGTGCAGGCTCTGGAATCTGGCAGCCTGGGTTTGAAACCCAGTTCTGCTACTTACAGGGTACAAGGTATTGGGCCTGTTACTTAATCACCAAGTCCCACTTTACCCATTTGTAAAATGTGCAGTTGTTTAAAGACAGCATGAAGTACCTCATCGCTCACCTGTCAAGTAATTGTGTTGAAGTACTTGGTATCAGGCAGCTGCTAGCCTGGAGTTCACCCCGAGCGAACGGTTCATTCATATTTCTTGAATGAATTAATCTGCTGGCTTACTTGTTTCTGCTTTTTTTAAAAATTTGCTCTAACTGGTTATACCTGACAGTAGAGTGCATTTTGACACATCATACATAAATGGAGTATAACTTCTCATTCCTCTGGTTCTACATGATGTAGGTTTTCACAGGTCATGCAGTCATATATGCACATAGGGTTATAATGTCTGATTCATTCTGCTATCATTCCTACCCCCTGTCCCCTCCCCTCCCTTCACTGCCCTCTGTCTAGTTCAAATTACCTCTATTCTCCCCCCACCCATTGTGAATTCTGCTTGCTTATTTGTTTATAACTAACTAGAAATCTATGACTTCTTCCCTAGTATATCACATGCTTCTCTCAGGAGTTGAAGAGGATAAAATTCCTCCAGTCCACACCCTCTGGCCCAAGCAAGATTGGGGTTCAGAACTCCCCTTGAATACCCCAGGCTGAGGTCCCTGTGGTGGTGGCCTTGATACAACAGCATTACTGGCCTGAGTACTCTGTACTACCTTTAATGTCTATCTTCCCACCATTCAGGACCACCTGGTTCACAAGCCCTCTACTAGCTGAGGGGAGAGGTAAGAGGCAGCCTCCTCCATCAGACGGGCACAGCAGTGTGGAGCAGCGAGCGAAATACCCTCAGAGGTGCCTCAGTGGGCACTCGACAGAGGCTGGCCCCTGCTCCACAGGCTGGAGAAACGGGACTAGGCTTAGGACAGCCGGGCTCCACACAGCGCTGATTAGCATTCTGCAGGCTCCTGGCCTGTCACAGGCGAGCAGCCCTCTCAACAGCTGTCACCCAAACAAGCAGCGGAGAGAGCTGGAAAGCCCCTCCTTAGAGCCCCATCTCATTTCAGGTCTGGGAGCAAGGAAAAGCCAGATCTGCAGTTTGTCCCTGTTGCCAGTGACACTCTGGACCTTGACTCTGAGGGGGCCAGAGTGCTGCAGAGTGAATTCAGAGGGTCTGTCCCTAGAAGGCGGCACCTCTGGTTGGGGGGCTTGGCAGAGGTACACAGCTGGTAGAACCCAGAGTGGCTTCAGGTGGAGCCAATTTGGACCTGCAGTGGGTTAATGAGCAGCCAGGGGTGGCCACACTCCACAGCCCACTTGGGACAGCTCAAGCCCTACCTTCTTGGAAATAAAAAACCAAGCTACCAAGCTATCTGAATGGACTCACTGGATCTAAATGAGTGTCCATGCATATATTTATAAGTGTGCATCTATTAAACTTGAGCCCAGAGATGACAATGGAGGCGGTCCATTGAAGCCTGACAAATATTTTTTTTAAAAAACCTACCCTACCAGCTTATTGCCAAAACCTGAGATTCTATCTTTACTAAATGATTCTTTATCTAAGGATTCCTTTCTACTGGAGTCCTTTCATGTTTTCATTTTTCCTTCTTTCTTTCTTCCTCCAAATTTCCCCATTCACAATGCAGACCAGGCATAGGTCCTGGGCTGAGGCCTACCTGGGGTAGGCTTTCTCTGCCTCCTCTTTTTCTATAAGGTCAGTGTAAGAACACAACCTGTGGTAAGCACCAGGAGGGCCTAAGTCCTGTTTTAAAATAAAAACACTACAGGGAAAGAAATTGACCAATCTTCCCTAGGTTACCACCTGCTATGGTTTGTGTCCCCCAAAAGTCCACGTGCTGGAACTTAATCCCAAAACTCATATATGTTAATGGTATTTGGAGGGAGGGCCGTTGGGAGGTAATTAAGATTAGATTTGATGAGGACATCAGGGTGGGGTCCCCATGATGACATTAGTGGCTTTATAAAAAAGATCGTCCAGCTAGCACCATTGTCCTGTCTGGCTCTGAGATGCCCTCCACCATGTTATGCGGCAGGAAGGCCCTCACCAGATGCCAGAAGCTAAATAAACTTCTACGCTTTAAAAATTACCCAGTCTGTGCTACTCACTCATAGCAACAGAAAAGAGTGTAAAATGGCATTTTTGGTACCTTTTGGGTGAGGGAGAAGCTGAGTACAAATACATGTAAAAGAATGCTGGAAGGAGCGGAGGAAGTCAAGGCAACAAATTTACCATTACTTTAGTGGGGAGGAAGCTCCAGAGCCCAAAGATGGGAAAGAATCTTTCACACTTTTCACAATCATTAAATGATTTAATGCAAACTCTCACTTTAGAAGTTCACTTAAGATGCAGCTTTCCAGATAAAAAACTCAATTTTCTATTGATCCCTTGGTACCAATGTCAGAAAAGTCTCTAATTACAGAGCTTAACTACTCATTCTAAACAAGTAACTATTATTAATAAATATCCTAAATATCAGGCTATTGGTGGATGAAATAGAAAGCAGAGGTTGGATACAAACTAGAATCCTACCATTTCTTCTTTTCTCTTGAGTCCCTGGAGTATCGTGGGTGGAGACCTTGAAAGGAACACCCAGAATCCTAGAGGCCAGGGCCCCATCTGGCTTCGGCTTTTTAGTTCTCAGCCATTTGCTCCTGGGTAAGTTGCCTCACTTCTGACTGTTTCTACGTCAGTCAGACTAGACCACTGGTTTCCAAACTATGTTCCCCAGTGTTCAGAGACCCTGAAGTTCCTCCAGAGAAGGAGAAGGCCCAGATGGCAAGGCTAAAACCAACCACATGTTCCCATCCAGCTTCATCAGAATATCTCCCTCTATTATCTCATATATTGGGGCCCTGCACAAGTTCAATTTGGAAAAGGGTCTCTGTGACTGAAAAAAACATTTGGAAAGTTCTAGATTGGGTATTCTCCAAGTTCCTTCCAAAGCGAGCCTCACTGGGGAGCGCCCTGGTTCTGAACACCCACGTTGGAGAGTGCAGAGGGAGCTCGGGGTCACAGATGGTGGTGGAAGCAGGGCTTACCTGTGATTCTTCCCACTGTTCCTTTCACAAAGTTGCCAGCGTACCCAGCCACATGGGCGCCAAGGCTGTAGCCAATCAAGTGAACATTTCTCAGAGAAAAATCATCCTTCTCCTGCAGGAAGTCACCAAAGAAGGTGAGATGAAAAATATGGTCCTGAGCCTCCAGGACCATCCACAATTCAGCAAGTCCATTAGGATGGAGGAGGGGCCATGGGCACAGAGACTCCCAAGGACATCGCTGGCATTGCTGGACATGCAATGCGCATGACTCGCAGCCAAGGACAAGGAGGTCAAAAGGACTTGGTGGCACCTCCAATGCCCAGAGGGCAGGATAGAGGATGTGACTAAAGGCCCTGACCCTTCCCCTATGTGTTCCCTACATGTTTTCTATTCTTTTTAGCAGCATGAGGGGACAGAGGGAGGGAAAAGTGTGGATGGAGGTCAAAGCCACCACACTCATTAGAAAGTGACGTGCCAGCCACAGCCTGCAGCAGACTGCTCTCTGCCTGCCCTCATAAGGCCTTGGCCTCCACCCTAAGCCCAGGAGCTGCTGGCATCCTCACCACAAGCCCACATGAGATGTCAGAGCACTCAACTTCGAGGGAGTGAGGAGACAGAACTGACCCAGGGCTCAGGGATCCAACTCTCTCAAGCAGTTTTGCAGAGCAGAGAAGGTCTGCTCGAGAATTGCCCAGAATTCTGGGGAGTTCCCTGGGTAAAAGGAAGGCCAGGCTGGAATTGCCCAGCTCTGAGAGTCACTTTGCCAGTGTACCCCTGTCCCTCCTGCCCTGGTTAAGTCCACTGGTCTCAGGCAAATCATTAACCTATAAAAAAGTAAACACAGGACCTCAGGATCTGTTTTCCACACTAAATATTTTAAATGAGGTAGTAGGCGGCATTCATTTGAACAAGTCTCCTTCCCACCCTTGGCACAGCCATGCTTCAGAGGCAAGAGCAGACTTCAAAAGTTATTTAAGATTACAAACCCAACCTGGCTCCTGGCCATTCCCAATACACCAAACGATTCGCTTTTAAGATCAGCAAGTAACTAGCCTTAAGGCAAATTCTCTTACAACAAATAAAGGCACAGTAAAAAATCTAGAGATCTGTCAATAATTAAAAGGCTCTCTGAAAGGTCAGGCTTTCAAGTATTTCAAATACTGAATTCAGATTCAGCAAAAATTTTAATCTCCTTTTTTTTTCTTTTTTTTTTTAGTGTTTTGGGTGTTGTTTGTTGTTTGCTTTGTATCAGGGATTACACTGAAGGGCACTTTTCCACTGAGCTACATTCCCAGCCCTTTTTAAAAATTTATTTATTTGTTTATTTATTTATTTATTTATTTATTTATTTTTTGCGGTGCCGGGGATTGAACCCAGGCCCTTGTGCTTAGGAGGCAAGCACTCTACCAACTGAGCTATATCCCCAGCCCTATTTATTTATTTTTATCTTGAGACAGGGTCTCACTAAGTTGCCCAGGCTGGCCTCGAACTTGCAATGCTCCTGCCTCAGCTCCCCATGCAGCTGGGATTACATGCATGTGCTACTCTGCCTGGCTAATCCCAACGAGTTCGATCAGAATCTGGAAAGTCGTGGTCAAGTGTGGCCTGTACTTCCTAAGGCCATTCAGATTTAAGATCCTGCTTGTGAGAGGTAATGACAGCTTTCATTTCTTCATCCTTAGTTACCTGCAGCCAGTCGAGCATCCTTGCCACACTGTGTCCCACTGTCCTCGTGTTATTGACAGCATCTGTATACAACTGGTGAGCCAGGGGCAGCCAGTCAACCACCACTACATTGGCGTCTTTCTCTCTTGTTTGCAGGGCTGACACGAGTTTGTGCAGCCAGTTTTCAAGCATGCCACTCATCTGCAAAGAAAATAGGGAACTTATTTTTATGTGTTCCTCTTCTGGGTTTCAAAAATCCCAATGAATACAGCATTCCATCTCTGACCTTCTCTCCATCCCATTTTAGAGCCTTCACACTTACTGCTCAGGAACTAAACATCTGCACATGAGCACCACCAGCCAGAGGCAAAATTTCTACAAGGGTGTTTTCTTTCATTGCTCATTTCATTCCCAGTGTTTCCTATCAAAACTTTCATAGGTGATGTCCTATGTGTCCGCCCCGCTGTGTATGAGACATGTGTTGGTGGTGTTACAAGCATGAAGTTGATCTGAGTCCCTATCACAGTCAGGCAAGTGGCCTTCTCCATCCTTCAAAGGCAGCTCGGAGGGTTGCCTTGGAGAATGAGCTACTCTCTTAGAGATGCAGGAAGATGCTGTCTCCTAGGCAAACACAGAGTTAACAAATGACCCCTTCCCACAACCCATCTCTGCCATCTCTCTTGACCCCAAAGTAGTGAAAATCCATCCCTGGAATTCCAAATTAGAACTCAGAACACATTTTCCCACAGAAACAAAGTTATAAATGGTGACTAAAACCTTTCTACAAGTAGGTTATCAAATAAATAGATTTTCTGTGCCTAGCCTGGGAACCCAAACACAATTTACAATCTTGCTTCTATGGGAAACGGCTGTTCCAAGTTCCAAACACATTATAAAAGAACTTTCTGGAATGCACCCCATTTGTAAGTCACAGGCAGTTTGTATTTGCATTTTGACAGGAGAGACTTAAAAAGGTTCAAACTCATGATTCAATCGCAGGCTGCAAGATGAGGACAGACGGACAGATCCTTAATCAACCCTTCCTTCATGTTAAGTATGTAGACACCAACCCTTCCTGCTCTTGACCCCATCTCAACTGTTGGCGACAGACCTGAACACCCAGAAAGAATGCAACGGATATGAATTTCTCATCATTAAGAGGAAGAATGTCCTCTCGCAATTAGCCCAGGCAGAAACCTGCTCACTTAATAATGCCATTTTCTTATAGACGGTCATTACATGAATGAATAAACCCCTTGCTGGCCAAGAGCTTCTGAAGCTGAGCGTCAAAGCCCTTTTTTGTTGAAGTTTGTCATGGGCCTTTCAATGGGAATTGCTCAGCTAGGGCACATAAAGAGCCCCAGTGCCTTTAAACAGGCCCATCTCTCTGCAAGGGCGCCATGCCAAAGGCAGCCAGCCAGCCAGGCCAGCTGGCCCCTCACAGACTCTCTGAGCTAGTCAAGTTGCCTTAGTTCAGCTCAGCTCTTATGGCAGGACGGCCCCCTCCAGGCAGTGGTTGACCAATGTAATTAAGTGTAATTAGAGGGTCCTTCAGAGCCAGTGGAGCTGGGTTGCTGCCCTCAGGAGACCCACTTTCTGAAAGCCCGTTGTGTGCCACCACTAAATACCGCCCTGCTGGAGTCCAGATTGCCCCTCAGCGAAGTGCCCATTACATTCTTCACAGCTGTCTGAAATACAAGCAGCCCACAAGGAGAGAGGGGGAGAGGGTTTAGAATCTGGAAGCACCAGTATTCTCTTTAATTGACCAAAACAAAAGGAACCAAATCTGTGTAAAGCCGCAGAGCTCTCTCCTCAGACTCACCGTCCATCCATGAATGATGAAAAAGGTTTTGGCTGTCACGTTGAAGCCACAGTCTTCCAAAGGCTGGTTGTGGCCTAGGGAAAGATAGCATCCTTCATGCTCTGGGTCCTTAGAGGTGCGGAGGTTAAAACTCACAGAAGGTTTGGCCACAGCTTGGACCTCCCTGGACTCAGCTTGGACCTCCCTGGACTCATCTAGGGAGAAAGAAGAGTATAGATGCTTCTGGTGGCTTGGGTAGTAGTGAGAGATGTATAGGGTCAAGTTCTAATTCAATCTTGAGCAATTACTAAGTCATTTGGGTTTCACCTTTCAAGAGAATTGTGAAGATAAAGGGACCTCTCATCTATATGCAATCAGTATTAATTAGTCACTTGCATTAATTCCTATGCTCTGAAATAAAAAGGTGTCTCTGCTTTTCTCTATTCTTCCCTACCAAAATAACTTCTTCCTTCCCTCAAATCTGCTTTTAAAGCATGAGTCCTCGATTCTTCTCCTGAAATGCTTAGGCCCAATTAAGGTTCAGAACTCAGAAATTTTCATATTTTAGAAAAGCATTATAGAACATATTCCACTTATTACATAACATTCCCAGTGGGGTCTGGGGAATTCCTCATGAATCAACTTTGATTTTTTTTTTTTTTTTTTTGGGTGGTGCTGGGGATTGAACTTGCAAGACAAGCACTCTACCAACTGAGCTATATCCCCAGCCCCAACATTGATAGTTCTGCAGAGAAATATAGGAGTACTCACATTTAATGGCAGAAATAAACATTATAAATAGCCTCCTGCCTGCTCAGGTCAGGTTTTGCTGCCAAAGGAGTTCAGATCAGGTAAGGCCAGGTTTTGCTGCCAAACAAGTTCCCAACAAATTCCCCAATTTTGAGAGATATTGGATTTTGCAACTGGAGTTCAGAGGCTATTGACCAGTGCTACAGTGGGCTTTCCCCTGTGTTCCCAACTGCCTTCCAGTACTTACTTCAAAGACCTCATGCATCCTCAGGGCCCTCTGCAGCACTGACAGGCGCCAGGCATTCACCTGGTTTGTGAATCCATGAAGGATTGAAGCCATGGAGAAACTTCTCAGAGTGGTCAAGTCACCCTTCCAGCTACACTGCTTGCACACAATGCCATATAGGCAATGGCCCTGCTTCCCAAAGTGCAGCCTGTTCCACTGATGGTCCCTGTCTAGGTAGGCACTGTCATTACCACATAATTTCAGATGGTCATTAATGGACCCCCACCAGCACTCTTTCCATCATCCTGGTAAGCATCACTTGACAACTAGTTAGGATATCAAACTCTCCTGTCATGTGCAATTGGGGAAATAAAAATCCAGGAGCTTAATTTATTGCAGAAAAAAGCAAAAGGAGTTGGGCATGGTGGCACATGCCTGTAATACCAGCTACTTGGAAGACTGAGGCAGAAGGATCACAAGTTCAAACTCAGCCTTGTCAGTTTAACAAGACTCCATCTCAAAATAAAATAAAAAAGGACTGGGGATGTAGCTCAGTGGTAGAGTACTTGTTTAACATGTACATGGCCCTGGGTTTAATCCCAGTTGCCCACCCGCCCCCAAAATAAAAAGAGGAAGCAAAAGAAATTATGGAAAGAGAGATTATAGTTGTGGAGAGGGTGGTATTGAAGTGGGGCAAAAGGACAAAAAGTGGAAATAAATATACCAGATGTAAGGGGGATAATGTTCTGGAAAATATAGCTCATAAGCAGAACTCAGGCTGTCATGAAAGTCATGAACAAAAGCTCCAACTGGCAGAAATTTGAACCCTGGAC
The DNA here is from genome assembly GCA_020662805.1 of Glaucomys volans. Classification (NCBI taxonomy): domain Eukaryota; kingdom Metazoa; phylum Chordata; class Mammalia; order Rodentia; family Sciuridae; genus Glaucomys; species Glaucomys volans. The sequence continues at coordinate 293,480 of JAJEJO010003015.1, forward strand.
ATAGTTTGACAGCTCCCCAACTTCCACCTGGATAGGCACTCACGGAGAGAGCAGATGGGGAAGCCTAGAAGAAAAGAGGTATACTGGCCCTGAGACAGACTTACACATAAGTGTGTGAATGGACAAAGAAAGTTCACCTTGGCTTTTGGCTTGCTCTGACCCCACAAAACTCTGTCTTCATTCCTGCTACTTTGGGCCAGGGTCACTTTAGTCTCTAGGACTTTATCACTGTTCTTCACCCAGGTGTCCTTGTGGCTCATTCTCTCACCTCCTTCAGCTCCTTTGCTCAAGGGTCAAGTTCTGGGTAAGACCTTCCCTGACCACACATTAAAATCTCACCACCTGTCCCCCAAGGGCACTCCATATCTTCCCCCTCTGCTTTCTTTTCTTCCATGACCCTTGGCACCATGTATATATTTTCATTAGTTCCCTGTCTGTTTTCCCACCACTGGCATGTAAGCTCCACCAGGCAGGGACTGTAATCCTGTTCTGTTTCTTGCTGTCACCCCTGCTCCTGGAAGACTGCCTGGCACTAAGCAGGAAAGCAATGAATAGTTTTCGAAAGAATGACCTGGCCTCCAAATCCTCAGAAGCCAGAACACAGGACCTAGAAGGAACTTCAGCATTTCTCAGGAGACAAACTAGAGAGGCAACCTATCCCGGGTCATGCTTCTAGTTAGCACTAGAGTTGGAAACCTGTTAGGCAAAGCAAGCGTTTCCCATTCATTTCGATTAACACCCCCATGCACACATAAGCTGGCATAGACCAACAGCATTTGACTCGACCTCTGCAGACAGGTAGATGAAACAATGGGACTGAGTTTTGGGATTTCCCAGTCTTCCTCTGCTTAACCAGATAATACTGGTTCCAGGCGACCCTTCCTTCACTCCACCAGGCAGGCTGCCTCCAATGGAACAGACTTCCATACAGAACCCAAAAGGAAGAAAAGCTAGAAGCTGGGAGGAGGAATGAGAAGAAAGAGCTTTGGGGAGGAAGAAGCTGACAATCTGGAGGAACGCAGAGGCCAGGCAGCCTCTCAACCCAAGTCGCCCACCAAATCCTCCCTGCAAGCACTAATCAAACCAAAGCCAGCTGCCCTGACACCTTCACTTTCAAAATCATAGACCGAGGTTAAAAAGAGGAGCGCAGGAAGACAGAGCTCCTTCCAACAACTTTTTTGCCTCTCAAACCTTCAGGTTCAAAGACAGAACAAGGTTTAAGAACTGCCCATAGGCAGTCCTGGTGCCTGGACAGCACGGATAAAGGGAATCACGTAATGGAAGCAGGCGGGGCAAGACAGCAGCCTGCCTGCTTGCTGCCTCCTCTTGACTTGCCAGGGGATGCCCTCAGTAGAAGCGCTGAAGAACAAGTGGCTCCAAGGTTGATGAGGAAAATGGACCGCGCAGTGGGAAAGGAGGGTTTCGTAGGGACAAGGAGGAACCAAAGAAGGGTCTGCAAGACGGAGGAAACCCAGCACTGAAAAGAAGTTGGGAAGGGGTAATCAGTATAAATGCACGTTACCTTCCAGCCGTCCCTCCGGACCAAAGGGTGTGGGGCTTCCCGCCGCAAAGCAACAATAGACGCTCCAGAAGCAGAGTAAAGGAACGGAGTTTTTCATCCTTCCCCGCCACGCCCCCTCCCCTGGAGCAAGGATTTAAAACAAAACGAAACACCACTACCTCCCAAGTCAGTAAGACCAAAAGTGGGCACCCTTCTCTCGGTCAGGATTGATGGGCTGGACAGCTGAAGGAGAAGGTGGCAATTGAAAACCTGGCTGCCCTGAGGGCGGGGAAGTGGGAGGGAAGAGCGAGGAGGGGTTGCTCCCGAAGCAGACCTGCGCTCTCCCTGAGCTGCCGGGAAGCCCGGACTCGCCGCTGTCACACCAAGAGCTCCTAGCGAGGTAGTTTTTTAAAGTATTGAAGTCATCTGACCCATCGCCAGATGGTTATTTGCATAATTTATTCTCATCTCTAGGCTCTGATTGGTCACACCTTCGTGACGCCCGAGCCGAGACTCCCCAAAGTTTGAATGAAAGCGCCACACACCCACCGCGTGGACACTGGCACAAGTGGCCTTGCTTTCGCGTCCGCTCCGAAGGCTGTCGCGACTCGCGCCACCTCCGCTTCCCCCTAGTGTCTCTCGCAGACCCACAGATCCTCCACTAGCCCCTTCCACCCAGTGGGGCACATTTTACCGTGCGCTCTCTCGGAACGCGATCCCAGGCGAAGGGAGGTCATTTTCTCCAAAGTGCTGTTACCCCAGCGCAGTTATGGTCTCTCCGCGTCCCTAACCCAGGGTCCCGCTGGGGAAAAGCCACCTGGTCATTCTCTTGATCCTTCTCCCTCCCCTCCCGCCCAGAGAGGGCCGCAACAGGTGCAAACGCCGTGATTGGACTATAACCCAGCAGAGCTGGGGAACCATGGATCGTTGCTCACGCTTCAGAGTCACACAAATCCTGCTCAGAGACCTGGTTCCACCATTAGCTGCAAAACTCAGCCAGCCGTCAATTTCTCCAAGCCCATTCTGTCGTCCTCAGTACGCGAGTGATAAGAGTTTCTGCCACTTCGGGATCTTGGGGAAATTTAATAAGAGTTTAATTTGGAAAGCGCTTAGTGTGACACCGGGAATGTGGTGGGCTCTCTCCTACCACGAGGGTGGAGGAGTAGAAGGATAGAAGGCGACCGTCCCCAAAAGGAAGAATGATCGTAATTTGATGGAGAGGGTCTTTGACGCGTGGCCCAACCTCCCCCGCGCGCTCTAACCATCTGGTGAGTGGATTTAGGCACCTTCTTCCTCTTTCCTCTATCATTTCCCCGCTCCTCTCCTTCCCTCTTTTAACTGAGATCCCACAGGTAAGAGTGGCGAGCGCCTGAGATCGTGGCCAGACGTCTGCATCCAACGCCGGAGAGCGGAGGCTGAGCCTGGGACCGCGGCGGAGCCACCCCTCTCAAACCTGTGGGGACCCTGGGCGCGTCGGAGAGCTGGAACGCGCCGCAGAACTGGAAAGCGCCTCGACAGGCTGCGCGCAACCACTCAGGCTCCTTCCAACCAGCGCGAGCTGGCTCGGCAAGGCGGCACCCTTGACCGCGAGTAACCCTGCAGTCATCCGGAACCAGTCCCCGCCCTGCCAAGGGAGGAGCGCCCCCACCCCCACCCCCAGCAGCCCCTTCCCTGGTGTTGGTGCTCCAGCTTGAGGGACCCATGTGAGGAAAACGATCCGGAGCGAGCAGGCCCTGTTCTGATCTATCCTCGTTATTTTGTTACTCCAGCTACCAGCGGAGCACGCTTTGTCCCTCCTGTGTGCTATCATGCATTAACAGGAGGCAAACTGGCTGTATTTCGTTTTAAATATAAAACTCAATACTCTATATGGAACAGTTAATGTCACCCCAGACATGTCACTCCCGTCCCCAGCCTGCTCACCCTCTCCACTGGCAAACCATACAGACATAGGTCGGGTGTTAGCGCCTTTGTGCCGATGCAAAAACCGGCACCGGGACAGGCTGCCCATTTAAAGGAAATCTCACAACAGGATCCCTCTTCTCTGCCCTAGGCTTAATTTAACCAATTGCCCTCTAAATATGAGCCCCTGGCAGCCATGTCTCCATCTATTTAATGACTGAGGCAGGGGATAAATTACAATTAAAAAATTCTTGACCATAGAGGTGGTGCACGCATGTGATCCCAGTGGCTCAGGAGGCTGAGGCAGAAGGATCCCAAGTTCAAAGCCAGTCTTAGCAATTTGAAGACCCTGTCTCAAAAGTAAAAATAAATAAGCAGGACTGAGGATGTTGCTCAGAGGTGAAGTGCCTCTTGGTTCAATCCCCAGTACCAAATAAATAAATAAATAAAAATAAAGAATTTTTAAAAAATCCTCCTTAGCCTGGCAGGCTAAGGATTGGTAGAGTCCAGAAATTCAAAGCAACCTGGGCGACATAGCAAGACTTATCAAGGAAAAAAGAAAAGTCCCTTCCTGTTGAGTTGTTCACAACCATTGTCCCAATAACATTAACTGGACATTATAGAGGGTGTGTCTCAGAGACCTTTGTCACAGGTGAGATATTCTGGGAGAGGTAGGTGTCCCTGAAAAGCTGGTTATCCTGTCTGGGGGAAAAAACAAGTTCAACAAATCAATGTCCATTTTTTAACTGCCAAGACTATGAAACCAGTTAAGTTTTATTGCTGGTTGGTTAGAGTGCCCCCCTGTGTCACCATATTAAAATATCATGTGAGAAATTCCAAAGGACAAATGAAATTATTATAGTAGCACTTAAATGTATATCAGAACTCTTGTTCTTCATACTTCCCAGAAAAACCACAAGGTCTAGGAGCCTTCTACATGGGGGAATTTTCAACTGAGGAGTCTCAGGGGAAACTTCAGCTGTGTTTTAGCCAAAACTGCAAGGTCTGGACTACCATGGTGAAGAGCTCTAGTCACTTTCTTTTGGCAACCCCGCCTCTAAAGATCTTCCTATGTTATAGCAGTGAATCTTCCTAGTATGAAAAGAGCCCACTTTGCACTTCAGAAGCTAAAAAGCAAGGCCTCACCTTTCCATCTCCCTTGAATCTCCTTCCCAATTTAAACTCAAGCAACAACTAGTGAGGCTGGAAGCACATACCCACTCCCTGCTGCCAGTGGGCAGCCAGCTCTGCTCCTCTGGTGCCATAGTGGAGTCTTCATTCACCAGACTAATCTGCAGAGAGTTTGGGGGCACTGCTGTCTGCTTCAGCGTGTCCTCCAAGCCTGGATCTTCTGCTCTGCAGAGATTCCAAATGCCACCCAATATCCTACTAATGAGTTCATCTTTAGCATTAATTATCCAGAGACTGCTTGTATTGCTTACAACTAAAAAAAAAAAAATTGACAATCATCAGAAGTTTATTGAACAGCCAACAGGAGGAAACACTGGACTGACTGCCTCAAGGAATGTTCCAGAAGCCCTCCCTGCTCTCACAGACAGAATGCAGAAATGCAGGTGCCAAAAGGCTAGGGTGTAAGAATTCCTGAATATCTAGACAAGTGCTGTCCAATAGAACTATAAACCAAGCTGCAAGTCTTAGCTAGGGCCACCATGACAAAACACCATAGACTGGGTAATTTAAGCAACAGAAATTTATTT
>JAJEJO010003016.1:0-108045 GCA_020662805.1 Glaucomys volans
TCAGTCCAATGTTTCACACCTCAAGACGTGAGCACTGGGCATGTTATTGGTTCCTGAATTTGCATTGCCATCATTACTTCCTGTGAGATAAGTAAGCACTTCTGTTGAATCGAGTTGGGGAAAATAGCCTATTTGTACTTTCGATTTACAATTTGATTTTACTGCTTTTCACCAATACACCTCCAACCTTCATAAAATTTGCAGGAGGACCCCCAGACCCACAGGCTTAACTAGATACAAAATATATGGTTATGATGCTCACAGTTTTATTATAGGCTAAAGAAACTGGAGTTCTAGTTTGTCTATTAACATCCAAGTTTTTTGTACTCTGGGAGCACCCGACTATCTCTGGGGTCCTCTGACCTGCAGATAACAAGAGAGGAGGGCCAGCTAGGAGAGAATTCACTTCCCCAACCTTCAGCCAGAGTGGGAGCATGTAGGGGACAGAGAGCAGCATTTGTCACACAGTGTGCTTCATCAGAATCACCTTAGGAAACTACTTCTCAGAACTCCAATGTTTGTCATTGGAGTAGCTCCCAGAGGTTTTGATATATTGATATTAGGAGCTTTAGATGGATTTGTGCAAATATTTTTGTAATGTCCAAATATCATGATTTGGAAAAAACCTCATTTGAATGCAATCATCTTAAGACCACTGTGTCTGCAAGCTGTACCCTAGCTCAATAGAATAATTTCTCTCTGTTTATTCCCTTAAAGGTTCACAGAAATAGAAAAGCCATGTGAGATTTCTTGGTACAATTTCTTCAAATATTGAAGTCTCAAATTTAGGAGACAATATAAAAGAAAGAAAAGGAGGAATATATTGTGCTGATTAGGTAACAAATTGAAAAACCATGGGGCATTTCTGCTTTGGAGAATGAAGCTATAGCAGTGGGAAATAAAGCACTATGTAAATCACTACTGAAATTAATACATTTTAAAGGTTATCCGAGCAAAACTGCTGAATCCTATAGTTTGTCATCAGTAAATTAAATGCAAAATCTTTAATTTAATTTGTATGAATTACCAGTTGACTTCTAATGTATGGAATAATAAGAACTAATGTTATTTTATGAACTGGAAATGAGATTTTTTATTTTCAAAAGAGCAAAAAGCAAGAAATAAAGTTGATTCAGAGCCCAAACAACCTTTTAGTTAGAGCAATTTGTTGACTTCTAAAAGAAAAAAAAAATCTCTTTCAGAGTTATATTTGCAATTTTTTCATTCAAATATATCTCAAATGAACTGTAGCGTGGCAGTGCCTTCCTCTCAAAGCCAGTCTGGTTTCAACCCAGGAGAAGAGGTTCTAAGGGAGGGCAGTGTGGGCACATTGCAGTTTACCCAAGACAACCATCTGCAGTCTGGTTTCTCATCCTTAAATGCGATGAGAGGAACACGAGCTTTGTTGTTCTTTCCCTTCCATATGGTTTTCACTGAGCATGAAATTCTGAGCTTATGAAATTGACTTAACAAAAGGGATGTTTGTGGCAATATCTGGGATAGTAGAATAAATTCAAATTCTGGAGCTTTAGCAAAGATGAGAATTAAGGAATATTAGAGCAGGGAGGAAATTAAAGAGTTCATCTTTTGTAAACAATGAGATAGAGACTCAAGGAGATGAGATTTATCAAAGTCTGTGTAGCTAGCTGGAACTGAGCTAAAAGTTAGAGTCAGAGGTAAGGCTGCTACCCTCTCATTAGGCAAAATAAAGAAACCTCTGTTCCTCCATGGGAAAGGGACTGCTGTTACAAAGACACTTAAGTCTTCTCACACACACATTCTTCTTGGGTTGCTTGGGTAATAATTGCAACCATTAACTCATAGCCAAAGTGACTAGAAGAAGCATATGGTGTGACAAAGACTGTTTTCTTTGGAATCACATTTTCCTGAATGTATTCCTGGAAATACATGGTGTGTTTAGTATCTTCTTTAGTTGAGGGGTCCTCACTTATGGAGATATTAACTACAAAGTGTCTCCCTCAGCTTGTTCAAATTCCTGAGGGGTGAGCCTGAACACTTCTGGAAAGTAACTTTGTATCTAACTGGCAAAAGAAGTAAAGGGTAAAAACCCAAGGTGACTGAATATAGAAAAAGTAATGTCATGAATTGTTTCCATAATGGACTAGTTTTAAAAGAGACAGTGTTATTTACTTAAAATAGACTGATATTAAGACCCATTTGGATTGTTGGTAGGTAGTGTGAGACCTTTACCTCCCTAATCATTTCCCTGGTGGATGCTTCTTTTAGCATATGGACCCCTGACTGTCAAAAATAAGCAATGATTCCCTTTCCCATGGAGCTTGTCAAACTCAGTTGGACACTTGCTATAGAATCTTCAAACGATGAGTCAGAAGGAACCACAGTGAATATCAGAACTGTACTCTACCCTTTTTATAGATGGAGAAACTCACTTTCAGTGATCAAGGCAGCTTCTGCAGTCTGATAAACACAAGCAGGGGTTAGAACTCAGGTTTCTTGAGGCCAACATGTCCTGCTACAGTGTCTTCAGCCTGCAGAAATGGGATACTGAGTGGTGCATAGCCTCTGAGTCTGAGTCTATGGTGAATTCCCAGCTCTAGTACTTGCTATAAATAATATGTCGGTAAAGTTGCTTAATTTCTGTGCTCTATGATTTTATCATCTGTGTCATAGGAATAAAATAGTCTCTATCATATTGGGTTGGTGCAAGAGCACTGGCTTAGCTCAGCGTCTCGCACACAATAAATGTGAGCTCTTAGTAGGAGGAAGAGGCCTAGAATAGCAGCAGGTAATGCTGGAAAAGAAATTTGATCCCGGTCATAGGGACACCTTACTTGTTCGACATCCCAAGTCTGAAAAAAGAATGCCAATAGAATAATAAAAAATAAAAATTTTGGTAATTAAACATGATTTTGCATGTAAAATATTTGGCGCTATGTCTGACACTAGTCAAATACTGGATAAACATCTACTATCTCTTTCATTGCTAGCATAGTTTAATTTATCCACGAGCACTGGCTTGAGCAACTCTGTCAGGCATCTCACACTTGGCATGTTTGGCTAGGCAGTGCATGTGGATAGAATGTCTCCAAGACTTATTATTATATTGTCAGCATTCTCCAGAGAAAAAGAACCAATAAGAGATACACCCACATAAAACTTATTACATAAATTGTCTCATGAAATTATGAAGGCTGAGAAGTCCCACTATCTTCCATCTGTAGCTGGAGAAGCAGGAAAACACAGGGCATAATTCAATCCTAGACTGAAAGTCTGACAACCAGGAACTCTGGTGTCTGAGATCAGGAGAAAATGAGAGCAAGAATTCCCTCTCTCTCTCCCTTTGTTATTTGATTCAGGCCCTCCCTCAGAATATTGAATGATAATCAACCACGTTGGTTAAGGCAGAACTTCTTTACCCAGTCTATTAATTCAGAAGCTCTTTTCTTCTTAGACACCTTCATGGACATACCTAGAAAAAAATGGTTTACCAGATATCTGGGCATCCTTTAGTCCAATCAAACTGACTTGTAAATTTAACCATCATACCAGTTTCATAAAGTAATGTTTTTTAAAAAAATATTTTCCTAATGAAAACTAGGAAGCTTCTCATTCATGCATGTTATTAAGCTATATTAATATATTCTAATCTAATTGTGAATCATATTCCTTATTTCTCTTGTCCCTCTCTCCTTCCATATTGGTGCCCAACAGTTTCAGATAAGCATTTTTGCAATGGGCTCAAAATTATGTATTAGAGAACAGAGATATTGTGAATAGTGAAATAATACACTCAGAACATTCATCCCCTGGATAATTTGGATCTGAACTTCCTTAATTATTGTGGTTCATCACTCATTTGGGAGTTTATTCATTGCCCACAGGGCTACCACTTTTCTTATCCCCTGTATTCCAGCCAATAGAGAAGCATCTTCTGAAATCTGAATAGAAATTTTCATGGTCCAGTTTTTACAGTAGTTTCCTTGCTTATAAGCCTCTGTAAAATCAACAAATGCTTCTGAAACAAATCATATTTAGGCAATAGGTATTCCTCTTTGTACATCTTTGGTCACATGTTATAGCTCTAGTCAAAAGTCATTTACCTATAAAAGTACCCAGGCTTATACTTCTAATAATAATAAAAACAACAATGTATTAAGTAACTTCACCTGACACTGAAATTCATTACATTAAGTAGTATTGTACACTATAATCCCCAACATCATTTATTCATTCAGCAAATATTCAGGAAAGTCATTACACTGGGTATTAAAGAATCAAAGGTACATAATATACAATGTCTCTAGTGTCAAAATTATTTACAATTTAGCAGAAAAATTAGTTTCAAAGAAATATCATAATAGTGTACCCCAAGTGCAGTGATAGCTGTAAAGAGAGCAAGTAGTAAGGGTGTTGAATCCATATTGCAGGAAGGGGACTAAGTGAGGTTATGTGTCTTAGGAAAGAAGGTTTAAGTCTTGTGGGATGAGCAGAAATAATCCAAAAGAAGGAGTTGTAAAAGGGGACATTTCAAGCAAGAAATGTGGAGAGGAAAAATGCCATAACAGAATGTAACATATTGGAGAAAGTACAGATAGTTTAATATGGCTGAAGGTCAAGGTTTTTGATTTTTGGTCTTTTTTGGGCCAGGGATTGAACCCAGGAGTGCTTGATCACTTAACCATCCTTGGCCCTTTTCTTTCTCCAAAGGTACATTTTTTTTTTTTTGAGACAGGGTCTCACTAAGTTGCTGAGGATTTTTCTAAGCTGCTGAGGCCAGCCTTGAACTTGTGATCCTCCTCGATTTGACAAGTCATGGGATCACAGGTAAGCACCTCTGTGCCTGACAAGGTCAAGGTTTAATACAAGGAATGGAGCAGAGTGCAGGAGAAGTGAAGGCAAGTGCAGATCATGAAGTGAGTTGAATGCTATGCTAGGGACTTCCATTCTTATCCTGAAGGTCATTGAAATATTATATGTAAACAGATTTTGTGACCAGATATTCTAATTTAAGAAAGACAGTTCTAGATGTTGAGTAAAGCACAGATTGGAAATGATGACTGGAAGAATGGTGAAGAATTCAGAGAAAATAAAAACTAAGTGAAGGCAAGAATGATGAAAATAGAGGAGGGACTGAAATCAGGTGACCTCAGGATGTTGGGATCAGGAGGTGGCGAGGCAGGACTCAAGGATGAGCATTTATTTTCTGATTATGATTCCAGGTTGATGCTGGTGTTGCTCACAGAGAAATGAAATCCTAGCAGAGAGGAGCAGATATTGGGAGTGAAATGGTAGAGAAAAATATGTCAAGTTTAATATCATAGAAGTTCAGTTTGGAGACACGTAGAACTCTGTCTGGAACAAAGCTGCAGTCAGCTATACCATTCTCTTTGTTCTTACTCTATTTCTTTCTCATTTCCCATTTTGGCCATTGATGCTTCTCTGAGGTTGTGCTTCCTATGAAAGCAGTAGCATGTGAAGATTTGTAGCCACTGAGGTGACTTTCTAGAACCCTGCGATGATAGGGACTGCTGCCATGCAGTGACTGAGCCCATCCAGAAAGCGTGTAGAGTGATCAAAAGGGTCAAGGGATGGGGTCCAGAAAGCCAGTGTATAGAATCAAATGACCTCTGATGGGCCTCTGAAGAAAGCCAAGGACAGCATGGAGAGGAAGAAGCAAAGCCAAGAGAGATGAGTACATGAACCCATGGGAGGAGAAAGTCTGAGAAAAGAGGAGCAATCAATGGAATTAGAGGGGCAATGGTGGTCAAAAGAAAAAGCTCAAATAAAAAGAGGACTGGTGTTTTAAAATTAACATTGCCAACCTCAACCATGAGGAGAGACAAAGTCAGGTTACAGAGAATTTCAGAGTGGATCAGAAGAGATGGAATCTAGGTAGCAGACATCTAGGTACTTTGAGAAAGTAACAAGAGGGCTGGGGGAGGAGCACTTGACTAACATACCTGAGGCCCTAGGTTTGATCCCCAGCAATGTAAAGAAACAAGTCAGAGAGGTAGCACCATAGCTAGAAAATAATATTGGTTGGAAGAGCAAATTTTTAATTTTATTTTCATTTTTGATTTGTTTCAAGATTGAAGAAACCTGAGCATATTTATATTCTAAAGTAAATGAGCCCAAAGATAAGACAAGTTTAAAGATTTACACAATAGATTGAGAAGCCACACAGGTACACGCCTGCAGACAGAATGGAGCATTTTCTAGTTACTTCTCTTAAATCGTCGTCACAAATACAGGAATGTGTTTCCCTCCCAAAAATCTCCCATCACAAATTTGGCCACAGGATCTATTTGAGGTGGCGGTTTCTAAGTGAATAAGACAGGACAGCAATGCGAGTTGTCTTCTGTGGACAGTTACTAGGTTGGCTTCTTTAGCATTCTGGCTTGAAACCAAGTTGAATTTCAGCACCAAGCCCAGTGAGTTCACCCACAGAAGTCAAGGTGGGCCTGAGTCTTATTCGTGGACTCATCAAAATTGTCCCATGGATTCACCCAGAGGAAAGAGTGCAGGCACAGAATGTGATGAATTCTAGGCTAAGAAAACTTGCAGACCACACACACACACATGCACACACACACCAACAAAGAAAGACATAAGCAAATACACAGTTGTCCAATTCTCATTTTCTAAGAATCACAGATCTTTAGTGCTTGGAAGACCTACTTAAATTTAGTTCAGTACTCTCATTTTACAGTTGAGTAAGTGGAGGCACAATGAAAACTTACAATGATAATAACAAGCATAATGATCACAAATTATAGTTATAATGTTCTCTCTATACATTAACTCATTTGATCCCCAGAGAGATATTGGAGAATGAGGAAAAAAAATAAAATGGACTAAAATTATACCTTGACATTTTTTCCTTTAATTTTTACACAACTTTTATTAAATAGGGATATTTACCTCCATCTTCTGCCAGCTGCAGGATAAAGATGCTAAGGTTAAGATAGGTAAAAGAACATGCTTGCTGTCAGACAAATATCCTATGTCTAAAAATCCTGAAAGAATCAGCAACAGACCTCGATATTCTTTGATTTTAAAGATTTATTTTTAATTTTATATTTTGTAGCATTGTATACATACCAAGGTAGCTTCTCTTTCAAAACTTAATTAATAATTATGACAAAGCTGTATGTTGGATGAAACCAGGAAGGAGGTGAAAGATGAAGGACTCACTGAGAGTCTCCCAAGTCATTAAGGATCATACTAGCAGTAAAACAACAATTGTGCTCTGAGGTTTTCTCCCCCAGACCAGTTGTTCTCCATCCTGCCTGCAAACTGGAATTATCAGAGGAGCTGTTAAAAAATGCAAGTGCCTGGGATCCATCCTAGACTCATTGAATCAGACTCTCCAGTGGATGGATTCTGGGTGTCTGTATTTTTTAAAGCTTTTCAGTTGATTCTTAGAGCCTGTGTTGAGAATCAATAGAATATAGCATACATTTGAAGTTCTTAATTTTCGTTCCACAGGGTCTGATTCCTTCTTTGGCAACAATAGCTAACATTTTTGTAGCATTCTGGCAGGGATGTGGGATTCATTTTATTTTAGCCCTCCACTGAACAGAAACAGTGCAATGTGTGTAGAAGCATCTTATAATACAGGTTACCGAAGTCCTATTAAATTGTCCACTCTCACTACAAGAAAATGAAAATAAAAATCATCCCATCAACCTCACGCTACTCTAAGGCAGCCAGTCAAACACTCTCTGTATCAGTAAGGCACTGGATGGCTGACATCACATTGCATGAGTCAAGTTTAGAGGAATAAAATACTAGAAACATAATACCTTTGTTTTAATTGCTGACGATGGTGGTTACAGCGTGAGCAGAAACTCCTTGTCGCAGATGAGACTCAGATCGCAGATGAGCACAGAGCTGGCTGTCTCTCACACCAGAGCCCCCCGTGTGCTATTGCTGGTATCCATGTGTAACAGATAGTATTGTGCACTGAGCTGGAAGATAATAAATAGATGTGAGATGATGATTTACAGAAGGGTGCTTAGAATTCCTTGAACCGGCAGGAGAAGAAAACGGTGCTGGTACAAGGTTGTACTGTCAAACTCAAAATCCTTTCTTTCCTTTCTCTCCAGAGGGCAATTTCTCCAAGGCATAACTTGCTTTCTGCCTTCTCTGGAAATTTGGTGGATAATGACTCAAATGCCTGATCGACAAATTTCTAACCCTCATTTTTTCCACCCTCTTTGGTTGAGTTTATTTTAAACAGTTTCATTTTTAATGAAATATAAGTCTCATTAAAACTGCCATGACTTTAGAGTCTTTGCACAACTATTTCTACTCCTTTTTAAAAATCCTTCCTTATTTAAGCTATCATGGCTAAAGAAAATTGTGAGTCTAACTAAACCTATGTGATTTGAGATATTAGCTGCAGGAAAAAGAAAGCGAAAGTGGAACTGAAAATATCAGTGAATTCTTTGCATGATTTCTTATGACAAAATTGCTCTATTTCACGTGTGTTTCACTGACAGAGAAAGAAACAAGTCTAGGGAAACTGATGGTGATAGATATATTAAGGTGATTAATGGTATTGTTTGGTTGATGGCTCATCTGTATCAAATGAAAAGTAGATTATTTATTCAAGACTATGCTTTCTTATCATTTTAATATTAAAAATAACCACAAGACTAAAGCACTAACTAACATTGCCAAAAATGGAAAATGATTTATTTAAGGACCCATCTTACACCAGATGTTCCATAGGAAAACGAGTTGCCATTGAAGGATGAGTTTTACATAGAGGACAAGTACACTGGCCCTTGCTTCTCTCTTGGAGGCCCATCATTCAATGTAGTGATTGGGCACACTGCCTTTGTAGTCACACTACTGTGTGCTAGCTCCACCCCTTGACAACTGTGCAACCAAGTTTTTAAATCCTATAGTGCCCAGGTTCCTCATTTATAAAATAGGGTTAAAGATAGAACATATCTCATAGAGTTGTCATGAAGCTTCAAATGTCTAATGTTTAATGTATGCTTCCTGAATGTAAGCTATTGTAATGACTATCAATCCAGATGTCCCCTTCTTAGTCACTTGGTGTTTAGAGAGCTCTTGATAATACACACACACACACACACACACACACACACACATATATTTTAAGTGGGAAAATAAGATCATGATCAACCCAATACATTTGCCTCATAATGCAGTTAACTCATCACCCAGGATAGAAGATACTGGGGTAGGGAGAAGGTGAGTCACGCTGTGCTGCAGCAAGAGTGTGAATCGTTCTCTGCAAGGGCTTTGTGAAGCAGAAAGTAGTGCAGAGTGGAGAGAGCATGAATGTTGGATCAACATGGGTTTGAGAACAAACCCTGTCTCTTGTCATGAAGCCTTCCATAAGTTACCTAATCTTTCCAATCCTCAGTTCACTCAAAAGTAAAATGTCCTATGGGTTTAAATGAAATAATGTATGTAAAATACTTAACTATGTATTAGAGCTCATTTATTGTTACTGTTATGATTATTATCATTTTGTCTTGAGGCAAAAGATAGAGTGGAGACACAGGCAGTTCCAGCAGGGAGAGATCAAGGACCATAGTATGACAGCACAGGACACACGGATGGTGAACACCAGTGGGGCCTTCGGGCCACTTCTCTCTCCCAGGAGCTGCCAACAGTGGTACCCAGTCAGTTAGTCAGTCAAGAAGTCCCTGCTGTGGTTGGGGCACTTTCTAGGTGCCAGCCTTAAAATACCAACCAGGACCGGTAAGGGTCCCATTCCTTGGGAGCTTGCATTCTGCAAGGACTCTATAAATAAACAGGTAAATGAAAGAACGAGGAGTGGACAACGAATTAGGTGGAGTGCTGTGAGAGAGAATATCTTAGCTAGAGGCTAGGAAAGGCCAGTATATAAGGTAAAACTCAACTGGGTGGGAAGGAAGATGATCAAACCACATAAGGATCTAGGAGAGAGTATTGCATTTGAAGGGTCTGGCTCACAAAAGGCCTTGAAGTAAAAATGACCCTGGTCTATTTCCAGTGCTGTGTGGCTGTTGCTGGTATTGAACCATGCTGCAAAGAACCACAGAGCCCAGGTGGTAGAGGGTCTTGCAAGCCCAGCAAGGAGCCTGGATACCGAGGGTCACCCAAGCCATGAGAGGGCTGGAAGCAGGGGCACAAGGTGAGGATTGACCATACAGGCTTTTGCCATGAACTCAAAATTATCATCATGTAGCCATGTAGAGTTACAAGACTTGCCCCTGTTCATTTTTTCTTTACAGCAAACCAGTGGGGTGACTGATACAGGAATTTTGCTCTCCTAATCTTATGAATAAGAAAACTAAGGTTCTGAATGTCTGAGTTCCCCTAACTAAATGCTTTATCCAGGTGCAGTAGAATCCATTAGTGGCAAAGTTATAGTGTCCAGCCTAGGTTTTAGAATTCCAGTTCTGACCTGTACCTTTTACAAGGGAGTCACATCACACTGGTTTAGCAATTAGATTTATTCCATTAAGTATTTTGTTTAAGTTTTGATTATTTTTCTCCTGTTTGTTTTTCACACCTTGTGATTTCTATTTGATTTTCCATTAGGTCCTGCCAACTAAGGGTAAACTCCTTGGATGTATGTGTCTAGATTCTGTGGGTGGTAATAACCACAGTGCTATAAGAATCACTAAATGCATAAATATGACAGGAGTCCCTTCTTGCCATTTCCTCTGTGGAAGTGTAGGCTGAGCGTAACGACAAGCCTGGTGAGGGCTTCAGACTGGCAATGTAGACAGAAACATGTCATCAACATCTATAAAGATTTCATGGGTCCTTTCAGACCTTCTTGCAAACTTGCCTCTCATTCAAATAGCAGGCACAATAATTTGTACTCTATGCTAATTCCAACATTTGTGATTCAATATTTGAGGTATTTACAGCTTTCCACATTACTGGACCAAAAAAAAAAAAAAAATTACACAGGACCCAGAATGACAGCAGTTCACAGCAGACCAGGAAAATAAAAGGAGTCTTCTAGAATTTAAGAAGAAATAGAAAGAAACATTATTTCTCTTCAAAATTGTAGGATTGGCAGTACTAGCAATGGTACTTGTAAGCAATTTGGCAACAGAAGGTGGATGTACTTGGGCATAATGGTAAACAGTTAGGAAAATTGAGCCATATTAATCAAACAGTAAAGAAAATGTTCATTAACTGCATGGTTTGTAAGCATTGCATCTTTTTGCTATTTTTTAGGAAGATGGAGGCATGCACTGAAACACTAATTCTAATTATTACTGTAAGTGGGAGTTTTTGGCACAAGGTCAAAAAATAATAGGAGAATGTGTGAATCTCACTGTTGAGCTGCAGTGCGCCTAATCATTTGAATAAAGCCAGGGGTTTTTCTTGGACCGTCTCTGGGCTGTTCAGTGTTCTGGATGAAGCTAACAGTCAGACAGTTCTCTGGTGTAAAACCACTTCCTGCTGACTCAGGGAAACTTGCTTCCTTTGCTGTTTATTAAAATGAAACATTCATATTAAAACCCCATTTTTTAGTGATGACCAAATATACTTTAGTAATGACATTATCAAAACTATTTTGTTTAAAACGAACTTTCACACTAGCGTGTTGTGAAGTGGCACAAACGAATCTATCTAATTTCGATGGAGATGGTTTTTAAAAGCTTGCAGATCTTTCTGGCACTATTGCAGAAGGGGATTTGATGTGTGTTTCAGGAGACAATCTAAGTTTTTATGGCCATAAAAAATGAATACTGTTTCCACTACTCCACATAGCAAATAATGTATAATTCATGATTTTTCATTAACATGCAAATGTGAAATAGTGTCTTCTATGTTTGCATCTACTAATAATCTATTAAATATTTAGAAGCATAGTAAAGAATACTAAAAATATTTGGTCTGGGTACTGTTTAAGTAGATTGTTCCCTCATTTTTTATTTGTCCATATATTTACACATGTAAAAATGTGGAAGAAACAGACAAGAGAAATAATCAATTCAGCAACTGGCATTTGTGAAATAAGATAAAAACTTTGTTTATATAGTTCTAGATACTTTTCACAGCATTTCACAGAGTGCATTTGCCAATCATGACAACAACCATCTAAGGCTGAAGTCCCCATTTCATGGATTAAAAATCTAAGAGAGTGGTTTGCTAGGCAACACCCCAGGTGTTATGTTTTATAATTCATTGTACCTCAGGTCTACAACAGAATCTTAAGCACAAGATCATAGAGTACCAAGTGTTTGGTAAAGATATTTGGCTAAGACCACCACACATAGCTTGTGCTGACTATGGGAGCTGAAATTTTCAGTACTATTTCTAGAGTGCTAAGACTCTTCATTGGTTCATTCTACAAATATTCTCTGAGCACAACATGCTGTTCCTATGTGACTGGAATTCTTCCAGGATCCTGATGGGAACCAATGATGAATTAGACCCAGATATACCCTCAACAGAACAGTATAAGCCAGAAAACCAGCTATGAAAGAACATTCCTGTTTTGAAAGGAATATTACATCAAATATCATTAAGAAGGTACAGAACATGTTTAAAGGAGAGAAAGAATGTTTTCAGATGGAAGGGATCAAGTGAGCTCCATTGAGGAGTTATGGACTCAGGCTCCAGTGATTGGAAAAAGCCATTGCAGGTCTAAGCCTAATCAGGTGATGTTTGAAGAAGTTTAATTTCAGAGGTCATGTGGGAAACTAGAGGGAAAAAAGATGGCTATCTGTCCATGAAAGTATTATGAAATAAGAGAATAAAATTTCAAATAGAAGAATAATGGAAATAAAGAGAAACTTGAAACTCAATATTCTGGGAAAAGTCTTAGAACCAAATACTGAATATTTGCAGTAAACATCAATGACCTAGCCATACGGAGTTCAGTAAGTATTATGGCAGCATATTGATCCTGTCTTCCTTTCTTAATAAGTTCTGGGTTCTAAACTTCCTCTACAATCACAATTTTATTATTATTATGCTCAGTATGAATTTTATGAAATCAGTTCGGTTTGCATCAGACACTTGGAAGAAATAAATCTACTTACAAACAAAATTACCCTGACAACTCATATCAGTGACTTGACACAGTCCACACCTTTAAGGAATTTGTAGTTGAATGAAGATGTCTTCATTTACTGTACTGGGGTCTCCATTTAGCAGAACTAGAACTAAAGGCAGGATTTATCTTCCAATAGTAGCACTCCTCTGTCTGCAAATGTGGGCAATGTCTTTTTGATCATCCTGGAGACTGCCTTCCATTATGGATTTTCAGCAATTGGAAATATCTACCACATTGAAGTTTGAGTGAGGGAATAAAAGAAGCTCTAAACATTACACAAATAAAAAACAATCGCAATGCTGTAAGTCTCCCCAGACCGCATTATGAAGACGCAGTACTTGGATAAGCTTGAAAGACACAGGCTCCTGCAATGTAATTTTTGCTTCCAAGATATGGTAGCTATTCAAACAGGTCTCCTACCCTAACTCCTGTTGTTGAGATTCTCTTGTACAACTATGACTCCAAGAATTATCCACCCTATTGGTGAATAACTCTATACCCTAGTATATTTTTTATTGTGTATAGTTTTAAGAGTTCCTATCTAGGATTCAGGAAAGACTTCAAGCCATATGGATTCCCCCAGATGTAGTCCTTCAGCCTCAGTCATCATTTGGTATTTTGCATGCAAGCTTAGAACACCTCCTGAGGCTGGTGAGCATTTGCTGTGGTCAGTGACCCAAGTATAGACAGGTGAGTTCTTGATATCTACATAACAGTAATCATTTTCTTTTCCCACTAGGGTCACTTCCTGAAAAAGTCACAGTGACAGATTCCTTTTTGATTATTACTGGTGTGTTTCCCTGTTGAAGTGACCTCCCAATCTCTTCAGGATTCTCTAGAGAAACACATCCCATTCTAGGGTCAAACAGGTAACTCAGCTATAATAGACACTCTCACAGTGAAGGGCTTATTGTAAGAGGTCACTTTCATGCTTTCTAAAATGGATTTTGTACTTTGCTGATCAGATTAGAATGTAAAGAACTTTTACACAACGCATTATTCAAATATTCCAATGATTTTTGCTTTGGGATTTTTCTGTATTACTAATTCTCAATTATACACGACAATGAGAAACTATTCAGAGAAGTCGAACACCTTTATGCTGCCTGGTATATAGTGGATTCCCAGAAAATAATCATTTATAATGATTTAATGGTCCTCTGATACTTAACAAACAAAACGGATTGCAAGTTTCTGTGTCCAGTGTAGAAAAATCATCTCAAAATGATTTTCAAAACGTAATTACCATCTGGTATATTGATGTCAAACATATCAAATCTTTTGTGACAGAGTGCAGTCCTGCAAAATGAAAAGGAAGCATAGAGATAAGCTACTCTGACTTTGCCAAAGGACTGAAAACTTCTCCTGCATAATTTCCTTGACACCCACAGAAAATAAGGATGGTTTAAACCATAATTCTCAAATGCAAATCAGTAGACTAGAGTTGGGCTGACAAAACAAATTCCTAGGGAAGAAATTTGTTCTACAAAATGTAAGCACCAATAATTTTCTGATGTGAGAACTGTGCTTCTTACCTATGCCATTAAGACTGAGCAGGCATTGGGTAGGTATGAGGTACAAGAATCAGCATTCCGTCACACAGACACGGTCAGGTTTAGAAATCAGAGGCTTTCAGAACACACGACTGGCTTCAGGATCATTCGTGGTTGGCAGTGGATCATTTAGCAGTCCAAGGAAGCAAAGGAGGAGCTGGGGTCCCTGCATCCTTGAAACTAAAAGTATAAGAAACACTTTTTTGTTATTGCAGTAAGAGTTGGGCAAAAGAAACTTGCTGTTAAAGTCACAATAACAAAGCACTAGTTTTACAAAATCCCTTACACCTCTGGAGAACTGCCTGTTTGTTATATGGATGCCTGTACCATTGTTGGGAAGGCACTTGTTGGCCCAGGAAGGTAGAGTGTAATCTCACAGAGCAACTGGTGGGCAGAGAAGCTGGTGAAGAATCTTCCTACTGATGAGGAGAGTCAGCAATGATTTTAAAATATTTCTTACTGAATGGTGATAAAATTTCCGAGAAGTTTAAGTGAGAAAGCACTGAAGTGACAACTAGTGTTTCAAAGGACAGCTAAGAGAGTACCCATAGGTAAAAAAAGAAAATGGACAAGTCGGTGATGACTGGCAATTAGAGTAGATCTAGATGTCTGCCAATTGTTTTTAAGAGACTCCCCAGAACACACATGATTCCCTGCCTGGTCAAAATCAAACCATAGTGGGAGTTCAGTCATTGGAAACCTAGATGCAGGAATCCATGTGTGCTCCTTTCCCTTTGTGAATATACATTTTGTGCAAGATCCAGGTTCCATGGAGCAGACAGTGGGCACAAATAAAAATGTTCCAAAACAGCTTCAAGGTCCCAGTTTCAAGGTGCTTCAAGGTGCACAGCTTCAAGGTGCACTTCCTAGGGATTATAAAAGGGACACTGCGAGGCTCTGGGTATAACTCTTCCTAGTTAGACATAAAGTGGGGCCATGCCCATAAGAACACAATTAAGTCCTTCATGGCAAGGTGAGAATCACAGCAGCTGCATGGGAATTACTTATGACCACTACCACATGGGGATACCAAAACTATTGAGTTGGGAGGACTTTCTCAAATGAAGTGATCAACTAGTACATAAGTTTAAACTATCTCTCTATTTTCCCTCTAGGTTTTCTTGTTCTGCAGGTGTTTGATTAACTGTCTGATAAGTGCCAATAGTACAACATTAATGCTTGGAGCGACAATGTTGTTTAAATTCTTGCATTCAAAGAATGTACACCTATAATCCCATGGATTCAGGAGACTGAGGCAGGAGGATGACAAGTTCTAGGGCAGCCTTATCAACTTGGTGTTTTAGTCAGCTTTTCTCCGTTTCAAACATAAGACCTGATAAGAACGATTTTAGTGGAGGAAAATTTATTTGATGTTCAAGGTTTCAGAGGTCTCAGTCCATGGACAACCAGATCCATTGCTCTGGGCCTGAGGTAAGGCAGAACATCATGGTAGAAAAGTGTGATAAAGGAAAGCAGGTCAGGAAGTGGGCACCAGAAAGCAGAGAGAGAGAGAGAAACTCTCCTTACCAGAAACAAAAACCAAAGTCACCCCCCACCAATGACCAACTTGAGCTACACCCAACCTTCCTACAGTTCCTACCCAGTTAATCTCTTATTAGGGGATTAAAGTACTGATTAGGTTAAAATTAATAACCCAATCATTTCATCTCTAAACTTTCTTGCATAGTCTCACACATGAGCTTTTGGGTAATACTTCACATCAAAAACGTAACAGTGAGAATCTGTTTCAAAATAATTATAAAAAAAAAAGCGCTGGGGTTGTAGCTCAGTGTCTGTGGGTTCAATCCCCTATACTATACACTCACATAAAAGAACAATTTCTGTAAGTCTTGGTTTTTTAAAGGTCTCAGCCCATGAGCTTATGTTGATTTACATAGCTCTACTAGCTGAAAATCACATCTGTTCCTTAGGTCCAATTTTCAAATTCCAAGCATTAGCAGTGTGACCACAAAGATCTATGATTTGATATTGTATTTGATTTTTGTGTGTTTGTTTTAATGGAAAAGTAGAAAGGGAGGAAAAAAGGGAGGGGAATATTTGATTTGCTGTCTAGCCAACACAATTCTAAAAAGCATTAGGCTGAAACTGCTACAAGTGTTTATTTTCTAACTCTCTCTTGTATAATGGGAACAGTCAAGATCTGAACATGAGTCGATATAAGGTTTGTGGTTTTATGATAAGCATATCAACCAGTGGATAGAATAAACCCCAGTGACAGCTGTGATGGTTCTTGGAATCAGACATCCTTCAATAACATGTTCTCCCACAGCTTATAGACACTGTGGTAGAATAGGGTCACGGCTTACAGCAGATGTTGAATGTCTCTGAGCTATGTGAAATTTCTCTCTGTGGATCCGTGCCTAACAACCATTACATCAAACCACAGGTACGACGAAGCCCATTTTCCTCTTTGACATGATACCGTTGTTCCTCTGGAGGCAAAGCCTTATGCCACTGGTAGCTGAAAAAAGATACCTTGCTAAAAGCTGAGAGTGAAGACACAAAACTGGGAATAGTCGGGCCATCACAGCCATCAGAATATAAAGCAATGATTTTATCTAGCATAATCCACATAACTCATTATACTATGGTGTCTCAGAATGAGGAAATCTGAAATGACAAGAACCATAGCTTAAAAAAAATTCATTTTATGGAAATTCATTTGTTGGGATGCTTCATAAATATGATTCTACTGAATTCAAACCCTTGTTATAACAGTAAATGCTCAATTCTTTTCATTGGATTAAAACCTGATTAATTCATTGAATGAACTCTTGTTACTGAGCAATCAGGTCAGGTTTACTATGAGCATCTGATAAAACAAAGTTAGTAGTTCTATAAATAGCATGAGTCAGATGGCTTCCAAATACCAGTGAATACCCATAATACCTATTGAACTACTTATAATTAGCCCAGAAATGTCAGATGAATAGAAATTTTCTAGGTTCTGTAGAGAAAGTTACAAGAAGAAAAAGTAAGATTTCTATACTCAGTAGGTATTATTGGAGAAACTAAGTACATATTAAGGATAGTAGTAATGCAAGAAAACACTGAGAAACAAAAATTAAAGGGGTGACACTACTTAGTGATAATTTAAATATGCAAATCTAGCACCTTAACAATTTACAAAGACTAAGATACTTTATCTCATTTTGTATTCATAAGAGTACAGTGACATTCCTATAATCAATAGTATTACTCCTGTCACATCCAGGACCGTAGTCATATCTTCTCACCACCAGAGTTCCCTCTTCTTTCCATATATTTCTATTAGCAAGCTGAAGAGGAAGTCAATAAAAGGATACTGTTCACTCTTCCGCAGTGTGTACCTTCAGGTGGGAAACCTACAGACCTTGTGAAGGACCATGAGAATGTACAAGGCACCTGGTTGGATGATTCTTGTGTTTCATTAGGACTACTTCAAGGAAGAAAAACTTCCCTGAAAAGTTGGTCAGAGGCTCCAACTCACAAGAGTTCTCCTTGCAGCTTGGCTTCCTTGTCCCCTCTAAGGATGAAGCCCATCATTGTGTGCTCCCAAACCCCTGCAATAGTGTCACCATACAAGATGTATCATAAAAGTTATCAAAGGAAAATAAGTGGCTCTTCTAAGAACTGCAAGAGAAGAGATATCCTGAAAATGCAGAAATTACTCTCAGGGATATATTGATTTATGTTTTCTTGAGCTTGGGTTTGGCAAATAAAACATACCTACTCATATCTAATCCTACTGACCAGAAGTATTTGCTGAAGAGAAGAAACAGAGTTCTCTCTGAATAGAAAGGAATATGCAGTTTCTTTATCAATCTGCAATATATTTCCTCACAAAAATAGTACATTTTTATTTTCCTTTTTTCTTTTTGGTACAAGAGATTGAACCCAGGGATGCTTAACCACTAAGTCACATCCCCGGTTCCCTCCTTTTGTTTTTTATTTTGAAACAGGGTCTTGCTAAGTTGCTGAAGCTGGCATTGAACTTGTGATCCTCTTACCTCAACCTCCTGAGTTGCTGGGATTACAGGTACGCACCACCATGCCTGAGCATTTTTACATCTTTGTAATTCCTTTTTCTAAGCATTTGTTATTCTGCATATGAGAATGGATCATTAAAAGGTGTAATATTTCAATATTTTAGCAGCATTAACAAGTTATCTCAAAATATTAGAACTATGACTTTTGTGAGCATTTAAAAAATAACTTTATCTGCTATATTGTCATTAACAAAGTTTCCTAATTCTAGAAACTAGTACTTAGAAAGTAGTCCCCAAATTTTACTTCCTTTTTAAAAACATGATATTACAAATACAAAATATTCATCACAATCCATCTGGTAAGCTAAATAGAACATTTTAATATTATTTATGGTTTTGTGACTTGTAATATGATAATTTGGGTTATGACTTGGAATAAATCCAATTTTAAATCCAATTTTTTCTTGTCCCCTCCCAAGTATCATAATAGAACTCCTTTCATCTGAAAAAGATTTTATACCTTTTTCCCAGTGATGATATTTTAGGTGGGGGGGAAGCTCTCATCATTTAGACAATGAGTACACAAAATGTGAGGTCAAACCTCAACATATGTCTCATTAATTTGACCCATGTAAGCATCCTAAAAAGAGAACTCAATCTGGAATATCCACTACAATTTCCACAAATTTCATGTTTCTTAACAAAATATAAATGTGAATTACAATGCCAGACAAACTCACTTACCTCTTCTTCTGCAGGAATTAAATTATTTGGGTTGGTTATCTCCATTGATCCAATTAATGGTCAGACTGCCAAATCTCCACTTCACTCTGTGATGCATAGATCTAGTCTTTGTTATGTGCCTCTGGGAATTACAGTTGAAAATGAAAGCAATTAAAGAGTTTCTGGGAATTATTTTACTATTAGGAATTACATGCTCATCTGCCAGAATGAGAAATGATGATACAAAGCTGGAAAATGTCTGAAGAGTCATCATAGCTGTAAGTATGGAGATGGCAATGAAGATAAGGGGGGAGGTGAAAATGTGATCGCCAGCCAATAAACACGTCTATTTACATTCATTCTTCCAATAAACATACTGTATACCTTACCAGAGTCAGATACCAAATCAGGCATTGAGAATAAAGAAATGAATGAGTTAATGTTTCCAGGACCAAAGTACTCATACTATTAGGAGGATTCCAAAAAAATCTATGATTATAATGGAATATGATGGGAAATGTAAAAAAGATGCACATGATATTTGGTGTAAGGAAAGCACAGAGAAGGGTACCTAAACACTCTGGAGAGGCTTAGAAAAGGTTTCCAAAGAGAGGTGTGTGTTCTTTGCTCACAAAAGACAGTGCTGTTACCTGTTTCCCTCTGACTAAAGAGAAGTCCAAGCAAAGGAGTAAATAACATTTACAAGGAGGCAAATATGTGCTATAAGTTGGCATATTTAGCAAATGCAAATAAAAGCAACCGTCAGGTAGTGTGAATACAGGAATCTAGTAAGCCAAGAGACAGACCTGAAGAAACCTAAGTCCCAGGGTTTGAACTTGTAGGTAATGGGAGTCTATAAAGTAATTTAAAGGTGAAGTCATGATTAGAGTTCTGAACTCAAGTCTGGAATATACACTTCAGTCTGGGCATCAGTCTACACTGAAGGGACTTTGTTTGACTGGACGATGAGGGTGGGAACACAGTTCGTGGGAAAGGGACTGGACTCTATACCAGCCCTGCCTCCAACTCCCTCTGAGACACCAGACAGTCATCTCAAACAAATGAAGAGGTTGGACTGAATGATCTTTAAAGTTCCTTTGGCTTAAAACTTCTGTGCTCCTTTTCTTTATTTTGAACTCTACCACTCTATAAATGCAAATAATGAGAGATTGCTTTCGCCCTCTCTCTCTATGAAGAGACAGTGAGCCATGGGTCAAAAAGGAAGGAGCCCATCTCCAAGTAAACCGGAGCTATGGTCCACTCAGTGAGGTGCTCTCAGAGGCAGGATAGTGCTCATAAAACCACACAGTGTGTTAGTTTGTGACAGAAGCCACAAGAGAATGGTACACATGGAAGGAAAATAATTAATTTCCACACCTCCTACTTAAGCAGCAGTCCAGCTATGTAGAATAAGAATAAAAGTGAAATATTATAAGTCCATCTGTAGATATTTTTTTTTTTTTTACTGAAGTGGGCCAATACATTTTAACATCACTGCCAACTACTCAACTTTTACTTTTAAAAATTCAAGTAAAAACCCTCACAATTCCAACTTTATGATGGTTTCAATTAAAACAAGAAAAAAGAGAGGGATGGGGGAGTAAAAGACTTTCAGCTTGGTGAGACTGAGGTTTATGTAAGTAGAACTGACAGTTTATCGGATTTGAACTTAAGACGTATCAATGAAACAATGCAGGGCAACTTGAATTCCACATTCACAAGAGTGTTTGCAGCACTTCTAACTACTGGTTTGGCACTCTGACAGCATGCATTTCGAGGCTCCGACACTGGCAGCACAGCCATCTCACATTAATCTTAAAAGGCTTTCTGGAAAGTTAGGATCTTTGCTTTTTAAAGGACAATTTCAAAAGAGTTATGTACCACGCATACTTAGACTATGAAGTGATCTAATAAATTCAAATGGAAGAAGGGCTCTTGTCTATGGGAGAGGCTAACATTTTAAAAACAAAAGAAAATAAAGTAAGCTGTATTTGAATTTACCTAAGGACCAAGAACTTTCAAATGCAAGGAGAACATCATACAAATCACGCATACAGATCCCCATGTGAGTGGTAAAATGTAAACTGGTTCAGAGAAGGATGGACTAGTTAACTTTCTAAACTGCATTTTTCTCTTCAATCTAGAATGTTCTTAAGGTTAAATTCAAATGTAGATGGTAGTTTTTCAGGTCACAAAAGTCAGTGTACTGATACAAGTAAAAATTAGTCACATTTTCTGTTTATATTAAAATGACTTATGGAATTAAAACTATAAAATAGATAGAAAAATATTCTTGAGGTGACCACAACTAAGTAAGTTCTGCCTGATTGCTTCCTTTTAGATAATTTACATACAGTAAAGCCTTCTAGTCTTTCATATCATCACAAGGACCCATCATTTTAAAGATTTATTTGGGCCATGGGGCAAGCTTCTTGGTTTCCATTCTCAGCATGAGGAAGTTCAGAGAGAAAAAAGTAATTTTTACCAGGAAGTTGGGGGAATAAAAAAAAATAGTTGTAGTTTTAAGTTTTAATGGAGCCCTGCTATGATATTATCTAAAGCATTCACAGTGGTACACCCATGGCATAGAATATATAGTCTTCAATGATCCAAATTTATCCTATCTGAATAGCAATTTAGAAAAAAAGTTGCCAGCCCCTAATCACATACCTAACTCACTTTTACTTAGACCCTGATTTTCCATAACACAAATAATCCTTTCTCTTGTGCTATTCTTGGGGTTAGATCCCTTGGTCTATTTTCTTCTTCTTGTTCATTTATTGTCAATTTTTCTTCAGTGTTTCCCTCGTCTTTCTTACTGGTAGCTGTGTTTCAGTCTACAGACCTTGACCTTTTGAACAATGAATATCCACATTCTAGCTCTGCTCTGTGATTCCTCTGATATATTCTAATTCAATTTGCCAAGGAAAACTATATATTGAATTAATATACAAACAATGGGATTTCATTCTGCCATTTAACTTCATGGACTTTCAATATTCGGTAGGTTCACAATGCAACTAAATTCCTTTTCTTCCTCTTCATTTCCTACAACAAACAGATCCTTTCATATACATGTGGAGGATGAAGAAATCACATAGCTCGCAGGCATGTAAATTCAAGCAGAGATCTCTCATTGGCAGCCATGGCACAATAGGGTCTCAGGAAGAATATCTGTTTGCTAGTCTCTTCACAAATATTTCCCACAACTCCTCGCCACACCCCTTGTTTTAAACAGTCAACATTATGATTTCCCTTTGTTCTGCTACATGACTAGGGAACAACAAATGTGTTACTTAATTTCTCTGGGCCTAGTTTCCATGCCACAAAATGAGGAGTAAAATAAGATTGTCTCTAAAATTCCTTTTGACTTACACATTCTCGAACATATCTTGAAGTCCTTTAGAAATGATGCTTTTCACTAAAGGTGATCCTTGAGCAAATGCACAGTGAATATTAAATTAGTTTACTTCTTTTGCAAGCTCCCGTGCAAGATAAAATGCCTGTACCCCGCTCATTCCAGTGACTCAGAGCTGCTGCTTTCATTGTTGAATGCAGATTCAGTGTCTTGATCTCTGGTGTAGTTCTGTGACGCACACGTGCTCAGAAACTAGCTCGAATCACATCTCCTATTTGTGATTCTTTCAGAAATGAAAAATGTTCACACCCTGACATAGCTCCTTTTTCTTCCTGACAGAACAGCTAGGTCTCTGTAAACTCAGGAAGTTATCGAGTGAGCCTGCCAGGAGGAAGGGGATTTTGAAAATATTTTAAGGCAGATAATATTTCCTCACAAATATGGAAAATAAAATCCTTAGTTTACAACACATTGTCTGGAATGACAAAGGAGAAACAGACCCAAATGAAAAAGAGGTCCCAAGAAAATGCAAACACTACAAAAGCAGCCTGTGAAGGAGTACTGGATTCATCTCTCCTTTGCCATGGCTTCCTTTAATCAGATGAATGTAACAAGTTGATTAGGTTTTACAAGCTTCAAGAAAAGTCAGGCCACTTATACTGAAAAATAGGACTCAGGATGTAAATTATTCACAGTTCATTAGACTAAGACAAGCATTTCTCAAACATTTCTCTATGCTTGAGAAAAGCGACATATTGAACCCTATTTTACTGTGAGGCTCAAAATGGCAATTAACAGTCTTAAGCTGCATATAAAACCCAATATGAACTGCATTTACAAGAAAATTGTGTGAGAATCAAATTATGTTATCTTTGGTTTGAAGAACTAAGAAATAATTGCCAATAAGTATTCATGTATAGGACCAATTTTTTTGAAACAAGTTATTTTAATTACTACTAGTGTCAGGAGTACGTGAGGGTGATTTTATTAGATTTAATATGTTTAGTGGAGCTGCCTGACTGGAGCTGCTGTTCTTGACAAGATATTAGAATTTATTTTATACTTTCATTGTTTGGTGCAGACCCATGTTTTATAAAGCTATATTTTATTTTAAGTTAATCTCTCACTTTGAAATACTTTTAAAAACTTCTGCTCAAAAAATAGAGATGAATGATGAAATTCACAGTACTATTTTTAAAAGCGGCAGAATGTCTACTGACACTGGTAAGAGGCAGATAATGGATTTAAAGGCTGTGAACTCCTCCCTCTATTTGTTTTAGATAATGCTTGTTTGTGTTAGATCATTTGCTAAAGCGTTTACCTGTTGTTTTTGTCCATATTCTGTTTTGACACAGTTTTCAGTAATTTGAAACTTCCTGATCCTTGAAGCCCACTTGTCCCCATAAAAGCCCTTCCCTCTACATTACAAACAAACAAACAAAAAATGCTTCTGAGAGAAATGAAACAAAAACTAAAGTGTGTGTCAGGCCACTAAAAGCAAGCAAAATAACCTGGAAACTCTCTTTCAGCATATGCAGTAATAAGTTCTCTGAAAATGCACCCAGGCAGAGACTATGATTCTTTGTGGTGAGCAGATTGAAAATTCAGTATATCTGAGGTTGGCATTCGTGGACTTCCTCTCACCCCATCTAAAAGTTAACTGCTTTCTCACTCAGGGCTATTTTCTTTTTTCAGTCCTTGTAAATTTTCTTCACTCCCAACACCTAAAGGCTTGGCAAACAAATATCTAGATTAATGTATTTATGTGTGTCTCTGAATAGGGCGAAACTCAGAGGAGAATATATCTCAATGTTTGTATTAACATTATGTGATATAAATTAACACTTTGAAAGGCTTCCATTGACTATTAATTTGCAGTTATTCTACAGTGAAAGAGCTTTCCGAGGGTCTGGGGAAACAGTCAGAACCTGAAATAGAAGTGAACTGCAGTTATAAAAATAAATCTCTAGAAAGAAGAGAAGAGAAAGGAGAGGAATGTTCTAATCTTACCTTCATCATAATCTTATTAGCATTTCTCAGTGAGTAGTTCAAGTATCAGTCTATAGTCTTATGACTCTGTCTCATAAATATGTCAAGTGCAAAGTATAGTTATTTTAATAGTCTGTGTTGGTGGACCATCATGGATTTAATTAAGAGACAACTAGTGTATGAAATATGACACAAAAGCACAAGACTTAATGGAGAAATGTTTTACTGCAGATTTAAATCAGGGCCACAGACTTAATGATGATCCAGCTCAGAAATCCTACTTAAATTTAATTAATGCAGACTAGAGCAGACCTGTTCATATAGGAGAAAAAACACAGACATAAAAAACATTAGTGATTTAAGATTCTCAAAGTACACTGCCTTATTTATAAGGTTATGTGAACATGGGTTATTAATAGCTTATTGTTTTGGATTTTATTATATGAGATATTTAGAATGTGAGCTGTAGAAGTCTTTTAAAACATTATTTCTAGCCTCCTCATTTTCTGTGATAAAGCGCCACCTCTATTTCTGAGCAAAAACAGCAAAAAACACAGAATGCAGTGTTAGCCATTTTAATCAGACAATGACAGAGAAATATGACTTGATTCTATCCTTTCAAAAGAAGCATAGGCTTTACTTCTCTAACCTGGCTTCCCACAGGGACAGGAACAGAGGATGAACTAAATAGCAGACGACCTTCATATTTCATAATGTTTTCTGTTTTGTTGTTTTTCATTAGAATCATGGAGTTGGGAAGTCTGGCATCTGTCTGTAACTTTACTTTTATCACAGGGAGGAATCATCAACAAGAACCTTATATACATATTGAAAAGATCTCATACTTATTACTTTGGTGAAATTTGAACAATTTATGAGGTATAGCCTCATAACATTTATTTGTACTTAGTAGAGTTGCAAAAGCCATACCCAAGATCACTTTTCTTCATTATTAACAGTTAGGCTCCTATTTTCCATTTTGTTTGTTGACCCTTTTGGCAGGGTTTGTATTATTCTCAATTAATTGAATTATTTTTCTCTTAATTCAGAGCAACAGCCATGGACAACCATTTCTGATTCATACCTCTTGTTCATGAACTAGTGGTATAGTCTACTTTTTGCTACTTTTCTTGTGTCCCTTAATACATTTGGGAAAATGCTTCATTCACTTCAAATTTTTTTTACAAAAAAGTCTATTTATGTTTTTGAGTATGTTATTTCTGTACCTTAATTGAAACAACCTTATGCTCAGTTGAGTTTCTTTCTTTCATTATTTTCAGTATATCTTTTTAGGGGGAACCAGTTTTTGTGGAAAAACCATGAGGCCTTTCTTTTTGATCCATTCTTGTTGGTATTTTAAAAAGAATTTGTTTACAATTTGCACGCATGGACATCCTGTATTATTTTCAAAAATACAAAGATGATAATATTAACTACATGAATAAAATGTATTTTTAAGGTTTTTAGCATTCATTTATCTGATCTTAAGCACTTTTTAGACCCAAATGCCACTAGATATGTCAAGCTTTCACTGATGATTTGAGCAGCTTTTTGAAATTTTGATTAGGATAACCTTTAAGAGGTTGGTTGTTTTAAAAGACGTTAAATAAAACATAGCTTTTTATTAACCTCTTATTACTTAAATATAATCATTGCGACATGGTTTTGATAATTAAAGAGTAAGTTTTCAACAGAACTCACCTTTCTGGTGTGAAATCACCAGAAACTATTCTGCATCATCAAATATCTAATTAAAGCTATAAAGTAACACATAGTGAGTTTGGATGAGTATTTTAAATCATCTAAATATTTAGAAGACAAATATTAATTTAGAAATTACAAAGACAAAAATGCAATTGAGATTTTTAAAAAAATGCATAAAAGAATTTTTAAAAAGTTTTAAAATCCATTGCTGAAAAGCAAAATTAAGTGTCCTCTAAAATAACCATGTTTCAGAAGAGACATGGGTTCCTAAAAAGTTTGTATGAGATCTATTTTTCACCTGTAATGTGCATAACTTGTATAAGAGTTCACTTTTTTTTTTCATTTCTTCATTTTTTTATTTGCTGCATCTTGCTTTAGGGGTAATTCAAAAGTCATTAAAAATGACCAAAATCAATATATAAAAATACTTAATTTCTATTCCATGAAAGTGTCTTAGTAAATCTCTGTAAGTACAACTTATTTTGTGGTGCAGAAATAATACTTAACAGGGTCAATTTAAGCATGAATACCAAGGATTATAAGAATCTTTCCTTGGATTTGGAGAATTCTGTCTCCTAAAACATAGTAGATTAAAACTTGCATACTACCAAATGCTGAAATCTGTTAAAAAAAATATATGAGATTCTTTCAAATGAACATGTGAAGTTGTAATACATGAAGTGAAACTCATGGTCAGCAACATACTGGGAGGAGAAATTACTGGAGGTTAGTCAGTGTTAAAGCCCTGAATACCGCCAGGCTCTGCCATCCCTGGTAGTCTTTCTACTCAATGCTGATTTTCAAAGAGCAGCATAGGTATCACCCGAGAGCTGACTGGAAGTGCAGAATCCTGGGCACTTCCCTAGACCTGCTCACTGGGAATCTGTCTTTTAATGACTTGCCCAGATGACTTATGTGCATACTGAGAAGACTGATTCATAGCTTCAATTGCTATGCATGAATCGATGACAGAAGACAAAGCCTTGGTTCTTCACAGGGCTCAAAGTCATATCCAAGACATTCCACAAGTGAAATCCCTCCTTCAGAAAGGCCACACCTTCAGGAAAAGGATGAACTGGGGTAGTGGGAAAGCATTTCTTCTCAGTATTCAACACAAAGAAAGCTTCTAGCTCTTATAGCTCTCAGATTGGGTTCTGAATGGAAAAGGGAAAACTACCTCATGGGAAATCATGGCCTTCACTAACACCATTTGTCATTCAAATCTTAAATCCATATTTATTTTATAATTTGAATAAATTACATTTAAAATTTTTATTAAAACCAACAAATGTTTATTTAGTGCCTTCATGTATCAGGCAAAAATAAAAACAAAAAATAATAATTTGTTTAAGGACATAAATAATGAATCAAATGAATAAGTTATAAGAATATATCAAAATGACAAAATTTTGAGGGAAAAAAACAACTTCTGAAAATGGAAAATTTCATAAATGAAATTAAAACTCAAAGCATTGAGGAACAGATTGGGTATTATGTAAAGGTAAATAAATGAACTAGAAGATAGAAATGAAGAAATAAGACAAAATTGTGACCAGAGAGATAAAATGGTAAATAAGATGAAACCAACCATAAGAAAGGAATGAAATAAGGCATCAGATTTCCAGAGGAGGTAATAGAATGAATTGGAGATAGGTGTAGCTGGGAAAAAGAATCGATTGAACACAGCAAGCTCAAATTTATGAAACAAAGAAACTCCAAACAACAATTTTTAAAAGTTGTACACATTTTTGAGTCAATATATATACATATATATGTGTGTATATATGTATATGTATACATGTACATGTATATATATATATATTAACCAAGAGAATATAATCAGAGAAACAGATATTATGTAAAAAGGAATAATAATGCTTAATGGCTGGTAGAAATAAAAGAAGTGAACCAGGAATAGTATCTTCAAAATGCAAGAGAAAATAACACTCAACTTACGATGGTGTACCCGGGGTGAAATAAAGACATTTCCAGATAGATTTTTCTCATCCTCACCAACAGACTGCAAGTATAAAGAATGTTCTTCAATAAGAAGAAAAATGATCCCAACAAGAAGGTCAGAGTTGTGGAAAGACAAGTTGACTAAACAAATGATAAATTTATGAGAAATAAAAATAAAAATGAGACATTCAAAGAATAAGAATCTAACTTGGGGGATTAAACATACACACACAAAACCCAAAACTCTGAACAATAGGCAAAGGCTGTGCAGTCTAATGGTTATGAGGATGATCCCTGGTACTCAACTAAGCTGAAAGCCTATCTTGCATATTTTCTAATTATGTCATTGGTCGAATTCATCACATAGGCTCTAGTTTCCTCACATATAAAATGAAATTAACAGTAGCATTTATAGAGTGTTTGTGAGGAATAAAAGAGATTAGAACAGTACATGACATCCAGTGGCTAAGAACACCGAGCATTCTCTGTGTTGTAACCACATCTGAGTTAACTCACTCGGAGGAGTAAACATATCGATTGGATTAGAATTTTACAGAGTAACCAATAAAGATCAAAAACAGAGTATACAACTTCTCTATTTTTTATAGGACTAGATAAAATAGAATAAGGAAAAAGCTCTCAAACAATTAAAAGAAGACAATAAATGAAAAAGAAAACAAAACAAAAGCTGGTAGAAGTGAATTCATGTATAGTGCTGATTAAAATAAATAGACTAAACATTCATAGTTAGAGTCATGTTTTAGAAAATCAATCATAAAACTGGGGGTTATAAAATTCACACCTAAAACTATAGGAAAAAGAGTCATTTAAATGGAAAAAAATACTAGAAAAATAATATTTTGAAGGTGGTATAGTTACTTTAACAGAAAATTTTCTGTAGGGCTAAAAGCATTTCTAGTATAATTGGCAAGTTTACTGGATGCATATTATAATTCTAATCACATATGCCTATGAACATAATTTAAAAATTTATAAAGCAAACTTGATATCAGATAAATTCACAAAAATATGTAAAAGTATACATGATTTAATCAGTGCAATGAACTTAATATCTGTTCATCAACAAATATTTCTTGAATACTTTTTAATTATCAACCAGTTTAACACATATGTCTCATAGAAAACAAAATTTTAAAAATCCCTGTTCTCATGAAAATTATTTACATAAACATATTAGATACTAAAATCAATACATAGAGAAGACCTATTCTTTCCAAACATACAAAGCTTTTATAAAAATGAAGTATGTGTTAAATAATAAATGTCTCCAAAATTCACAAAGAATTCATATCAAATGCAGGAAATTCTTTTCACTAAAATGCAATTATGTTAGAATTCAATGACAAAAAGAAAAGTAACAAAATTATACATTTGGAAATTGAAAACACATGTTCAGAAATATTATAATGAAATACAACAAAACGAAAGTAAAAATAATTTATTTCAAAGGAGAAATGCCAAGGAGAAAACTGAAACTTTAAATGCTGTTTTTAGAAAAGAGGAAAGGCTGAAAGTTAATAAGCTATGCAATTGCTTTGAAAGTTCAAAAAACCTGAAATGCACATCCAGTAGAAAGAAATTCATATATACCAGAAATTGATGTGATAAACAAAAGTATAATAGAGATTAGTAACGATGACAAAATTTGGTAGTGTGTCCAAAAACTAATGAAACTAAAGTTTCTGTTCAGAATGGTTAAAATTTAAGAAGGTTAAAAAAAAGCAACAATAAAACAAAGAGGTAGTAAGATAGTAGAGATATAACTGAGGTAAAGCATTGAGAAGAAAATGTTTTATCTATGAATAACTTTATAAGAATAAAATGTAAGAATTTCAGAAAAAGTATAATTTTCCAAAAATGACTCAAAAAGAAATAAAAAAATCTGCTAATGTTGTGAACTTGAAAAGAAGCGTGCTGAATTGGTAATTTAAAATTTAAGTGAAAGCCAGGTACCAGGCAAAATGCTTGTAAGTTCTGCCATACATTTAAAAGAATGTATATTTTTCCAATGTATACACACATTTTTGGGGGAACAGGCTAGAAAAGAGGGAGAAAAAAAGAAAGATATCCTCTAACTTATATTAATGGTAGATTGATTGTAGAAGTATGCATTAGATTATTTATAAACAATGCAATATTAAGCCTTGTTTATTTAAATATTTTATAACTTATTACCTAGCAATTTCCTCTGTTGTTTACATTCCACAAGAAATTTTTGGAAGTAGGTGTCAAAAAACACATCTGAAATAGCATGGTGTGCTTATACTAACAAAGCAAAATAAAGAAAAGCAAATGGAAAAAAAATTCCTTTTGACATAAGAATGGAAAAATAAACCATGGCACATGTAAGATGTGGCACACATGGTCTATTTTACCACAAAGGAAATAAATGAGCCTCAGCTGCTCTAAGGAAAGAGCTCAGGGCTTTTGCGGATCCCCAAAGTAGCACTTGACCTGCTCCTAAAAAATACTAGGTTTAGACCTCCTGCCCAATAGCAAACTGAAGTCCTAGTCCTTTGCAAAGACCTCCAAAGCCATCCTATGACAATGTGAGGAGCCGGAGCTCTGTGTCACTCAAAGCCCTCTCTGGAATCCTGCTTCTGTCACTTGCTGGCTATGTAATATCAAGCAAATTTTAAATTATTCTTGCCTATGTCCTTCCCTTCCCAAAGTGAAACACTAACAGTACCTGTTTCACTGATTATTTCTCAACAGATTATAGAAAATATTTTAATTATAGTGATAATTGCAACATGCAGGTATGTGGAGCTTTCTAAATTACAAAAGGTATCTGCACATCTTATTTTAGTGACATAAGAAGCATCAGGATATGTTTCTATGTTCCTGTCTCTAAACTTTTCTTGGATCATTTTACTTGCCCATGTAATAATGACCAATCTACTGTATACTTGATTCTTCTTATGTGTGTGATAACTTTACTCTCTTTATCTCATCTGAGCCTCAACATAACTCAGGCCCAGTCAAGGTAAGAGAGGAGCAGCTGTGTTGGGCAGAGTACTTATGAAAATAACAAAGTCCTGAAATAGCGTTGAATCTTCAACTACAGGTGGAAGAGTCATCTTTTCGGTCTGTCATAAGTGCTGAGAAAATAATAGTCCCATCTAGCAAAAAAGATTCAAAATGCATTTTGCAATAACATAAATATGAGTGATAAATTGAGTCATAAATAATTTGGCTTCCTTGTAATGAAGTTAAAATACTGATTAAAATTCTTTGTCACCATCAAAGTGACCAAATTTTTAAAAAGTAATGAGATCCAGTGTCAATGAGATCCTAAGAACAGACATTTTCATACTCCAGAGATTTACATGTGAGACTTAGGATTCTTTCATTGGATGCTACTTGTGTATACCAGTGTTTGAGAATTACTGGGTTTGCTTATGTATACTAATATATGAGAATTACTCCAGTTGAGAAAAAAACTATAAGATTTAAATCTAACAGATATAGATTTGAATCTCATCTATTTCCTTATGCATGAATTTTTATAATACAATTTAGATTCTGCCACCAGAATCTAAACACCAGACTGAAACTATACAGTGTTAATTATTGCTCTTTTAGCTATCATTTTTCTTGCCTTGATTTTCTTGGCTATCCTTTTCTCCTTGGAATTATCTTTTCATTCTTAAGAGACCAAACACTGTTTATGGTTTCCCTCTTGTTGTTCTAATCATATCTTCTTTGTTTCTTATTAACTAACTCACTGTGGGTAAACTAATTAGCTTTCTGAATTTCAGTATCTTCATTTGTTAGACAAACAACAAAACACCACCACCTCCACCAAAATTGTCTCATAGATTTGTTTTTATGATTAAGTCAGATATCGTATATCAAGAGCTGTGCCTGTCACACAGCTGGGACTCAGTAAGTACTAATTCTTGTCATTATAGGGACTGTAGTAAAGATGAACCAAGATGCTATTGGGACTGCTGGGAAACTGAGAGTGAAGTCATAAAAGTGTCAACCCCAAGGTCTCCTGAATTATGTCATCCTTTAGTTTGTTGAGTCTTGGAATAAGTAAAGGTTAAGCAAAAGAAAGATTTCTGTAAAATAATCAGGATAAATATTAGATCAACCACTTACATCAAATAATGGGTTGGTTTGCAGAAACAATTAATTGATCCAGTTAAATGATTTAACTGATGTGTTAGTCCACATTTTTCATGTAAGAATAGTACATTTGTTTTCTCCAGTTTTGAATTTTTGGATTCAGATTTGTAGAATCACTTTCCTGTGGAAAGAAAATGATATGAACTGTAATATTGCATTTAACCGAATATAAAAACAGCTGCTTTAAACAACTGAATACATTAAATTGGTATAGATGGAAAATACTGGAAATTGCTTTACAAAGAACATTTTATCTTAAACCATTATCAGCTACTGAGAGATTTCTTGCATTGCATTTTAAATAATAATCATACAAAGAATTGCAATAAAATGTTTATACTGTATTCCCTACTCCTACATATAGTGGAGCAAAATATCCATTACTTTTTAAAATTCTGGAGCAATAACTTCCTCATTTGATTTTCCAAGTGCAACTGTGTGTTGCTTTTCCAAAGTTTCATGAGCTTTTCTCCACAGTTACTCCTACAATTTGGCAGTCACTGGCTAGAGATCATTTTTTTCTACTACTTGGAACTATTTGGGAATTTGGGGGGTGTTTAGAAGTCCAAAGTACTTCAAATGAAGTTTTGATTTGATAGGTTTTAAAGCAACCAATCCAGACAACTTTGGAAGAGCTATCATTAAAATCTTAACTGATTATGAACTTTGTATCATGTAGTATTAATTAAGATTTCTAAAATTGTAAGTAACATAAATCACATCTCAGACTGACTCAACCAAAACAGGGAATTTGCTAGTACCCATAACTAAGGAAATATCGAAATCCCTCATTTAGGTTGAGGCTCAATCTAACAGCTTAATCACTAAATTTATGCTCTATTTTGGTGGAAAAATTAAAAAAAAAAACAGAACCTATATAATTTTGATGTCCAAATAATCCATATTAAACAACTATATGGAAAGGTTTCTAAGAAAAATCACCAAAAGGGACCCACAATCCCTTTAATTCAACTGTTTAATGATATTTCCCCCCTAGAATTGATGAAGATAATACTATTATTCTTGTTTTTGACTGGAACCTTCCCTTTGAGAGATTTAAAAGCATTCTCTGAGAAGAGTGAATGTACATCCTTATCAGAATTCTGTTCAGATGTAGAGCTATTCTTACTTAAAATGACTTTCTTTGCTATTCAGTTGGAATAGAATGTAGTAATGGATTGAAGCTTAAGTATATTAAGACTAAGAAATTTTGTGAACAGATTCTGTCATCCAGTTGTGCAGGAAAACTGGTAGAAAAAAAATAAAAGCAGGAGTTTTCCCTTGTTTCTCAAAGTAGTTCTTAGAACTTTGATGGCAGAGTCTTGATTATTAGTGTCAGCCACTCATTCTGGTATCTGTATTCATGTCAGGTTAAGGGCTACAAACCCTTGGAAAGTGGGT
The DNA here is from genome assembly GCA_020662805.1 of Glaucomys volans. Classification (NCBI taxonomy): domain Eukaryota; kingdom Metazoa; phylum Chordata; class Mammalia; order Rodentia; family Sciuridae; genus Glaucomys; species Glaucomys volans. Next base: position 33,865 of record JAJEJO010003016.1, read on the forward strand.
AGGTTCTGACTATCAGTCGAAAGTTGAAAGTACTATTAGTAATAGCTAAATAGAGTTCAAATACCTACTTATTAGGAAATAAGGATATGATACTTAGTAATTCATTCCACTCTTAGTAATAGAATGATATTTCTATGTTCAGAAATCCCATTTTAACCTGGTTTTAAGAGAATGGTCAACAAATTCATTCTAAAATAAATCTGAAAGAATAAGAATCTGCAAACCTTCAGAGTAATATTAAAGAAAGACCTGGACTTTTATGACAAGACAGGAAAACATGGTAATATGAACTGAATCATTCTGATACGGGTAGTGCCACAAGACCATACCAAGTGGCACACCATTATTTCTGCCATATTCTATTCATTAGAAATATAGTCCACATTCAAGAAGATAATTGAGCTCCACCTCTTGAAGGAAAGAGCAGATTAGTTTTCAGAGATATTTTTAAAACTACAAAATGGAAATGCAAAGAAAGTAGGCATAGGAAATGAAGAGTGCACAAAGGCAAAGAGCTACAGCATAGGGTTAGTAAGAGGACATGCATGTGCCAGTGCTGAAATATGCAGAAACCAGAGGAGCATATCTAAACAGATTTGACCACCTGACACCCAAGGAAGTATGCACACACACATACACATGCCAACAAAACAAATTAAAGAACTACAAAACTACACCATGCTAAATTAAAGAACTCCCCATGATGAATATTATCCATCCATTAGAGTGATGTTCATACATAATCTGTCACTATTTTTGTGCTGATAAGTTTAAAAAGTCAAGAAATTAAATAAACATAGAAGGAAATTCATATAAAATAGGCAGACGAACAAATAGTGGAATTCATGCAAATATCAACAATAGAAATCACTAAGAAATCTAAATTTGGTTACATTGTTGTCATATTTAATCCTATTTGTTTGCTAATCTTTTGTTATAAACATAATAAACTTGTAATGAAAATACATATTTCCTTCAGGTCAAGTACTCTTTCAAATATAATTCATCAAAACTTCTGGTCTCAGTTCCAACAATGGAAAAACCATATGAGTCAGTCATCACTCTTGCCATTAGAACAATATTAACAATAAAAACTGAACAAAACAGAACAAGGAACTGTGGGGGAAATTGAAAAGGAGTAACATGAGTAATTAGGATACTAGTAGCAGAATAAGGAAAATGGAACAGAAGTACTAATGGCTCTTCAAAGTTAATGAAAGACACCAAATTACAGACCCAGGAAGCCAAGGGAAGATCTAAATTAAAAAAGGAAAAGTACGAAGAAAGGAATAAACTAAGGTAAAATACAGTACTATATTTTTCTTGTCTTAATCTGAAAATAACTGCTTAATCACATTTATCATGTGTTAGGTGAATATGATTTATGGATAAGTTGAATGAATGACAGCAATGTCACAAGGGATGAAGGGAAAAATTGGGAATGCTATGCTCAGAGACACCTGCTGCTATGGTTATGTTGTCTGACCCTCTAAGGCTCATGTGTTGAAGTTTGCCCCTGGATATGGTGATGTGGGAGGTGGTGGGATCTTTAGCAGATGGGGACTGGCGGGAATTCCTTAGGTCACCGAGGGCATGATCTCAGAAGGGATTGTGGGACCTCAAGTTTTTTGGCTTCTTATCTGTTGATAACAATCTCTTGCTTGCATACACACTCCCACTGTATGATGTCATCTGCTACCTGCCATGAGTCCTATGCCAGAGCCAAACTAGTGCTGGTCCTTGCCCTTGAACCTCCAAAACTATGAGCTAAATAAACCTCTTTTCACTGGGCGTGGTGGCACATGCCTGTAATCCCAGCAGCTGGGGAGGCTAAGTCAGGAGCATATTGAGTTCAAAGCCAACCTCAGCAACTTACTGAGGCCCTAAGCAACTCAGCAAGACCCTGTCTCTAAATAAAATCCAAAAAAGTACGAGGGATGTGGTTCAGTGGCTAAGTGCCCCTGGGTTAAATCCCCAGTAATAAATAAATAAATAAATAAACAAACAAACAAACTTTTTTTCTTCATGAAGTTAGCCCATCTCAGTTATTTCATTATATTAATGAATAATAGACTAAAACACCTTATACTACATGTGGAACAGTGGTATGTGAAGGTTGATGATCCATGTGGTACTGGATTAGAGCTATAGACATCAGTATGAGTTCATGCTTACCTTACTACAAATATAGATGGTTTCATATAGAAATATTTATAGATACAAATATACACAGGCTTTAATATACCCAAAAGTATTTCCATACTTTGTCAACTAAGAGGGCCTAGAAGCAGTGACCCCCTAATAGCAACAAGCACACCTAATGCCCAAATCTTGGTTTCTAGTCCAACTGTCAAAGGAAAAGAATGAGAATATCTTTGACAAATGTCTGATTCTAGAGTAGGAAAAGCACAAAATTTTTCTGGAGCATCCTGTGATGCCCCAAAGCAAGAAAAGGACTCATAACAACCAAAAATCCTTGAAATGAGTAGGGTATATCAAAGGGGTATGAAACCCAACTGAAAGATTTCCAATGATCAAAGCAGGCACAATTTGAGCAATAATGTAAATAAATAGTATTCGATTATATCTGGAAGCATGAAGGAAATATTCTTGAGTCCATACTGACATAAATAAGTAGCTGAATAAATAAATGAAAGATAAACAAAGTTCCCATCCACAGGAATCCCAAATAATCGCTGTAGTTATTTTGACCTAGGGGAGGTAGAGAATAACTCCCCATTCATTAAGCGTGAGCCTCACATAGTCACTTTCTTCAAAAGAAGCCAGTGTGGAAATGGAGAGGGGAGGGGAAGCTAACTTCTCAGTGGAGAACATTGACCAACACTACCTCAAGCTAAGGTCAATATCAGCAGTGACAAGTAAAATTGATAGCATGTGCCCTTGATATGAAGAGAATGCCACTGTACCTCAGAGGACTTCCTCTCCAAATCACACTATTCAGTTTAATCATCATGAGGAAAACATCAGATAAATTCCAATAGAGAAATATTCTACAAAATACCTAACAAGAAATCCTAACTGTCAAGTTCATCAAAAACAGGGGAAAGTCTAAAACAGTTTCACAATTAGGGGAAATATAAGGAGGCATGACCCTTAAATGTAATGTGATATCTTGGATGGGATTCTGAAACAGAAAAAGGGCTTCAGGGGAAAACCGGAGAAACCTGAAATAAAGTATTGACTTCAGTTAATAATGATGCACTGTTATATTGAGTTTTTTTTGTTGCTATGACCAAAAGACCCAAGAAGAACAATTTTGAAGAAGAAAGGTTTATTTTGGCTCATGGTTTCAGAGGTTCAGTCCATGATTTGCTGATTCTATGCTTCTGGGCCCCAGTGAAGTAGGACATCATGGTAGACAGGCATTGTGGAAGAAAGCAGCTCAGGACATGGCAACAGGAAGCAGAGAGAGCTCTTCCCACCAAGAAAATATGAACCCTGAAGACACACCCCCAGGTGACCTACTTCCTCCAGCCACACCCTATCTGGATACAGTTACCACCCAGTTAATCCATGTCTGTGGATTAATTCGCTGATCAGGTTTCACTTCTCATAATGTTGCCTCTGAAAATTCTAGCATTTTCTCACATATGAATTTTGGGCAGCACCTTATATCTAAATCATAACACGCACCCATTTTGATTCATTAATTGTATCAATGTATCTTAGAAATATAAGAAGTTGATGTGGGGTAGTTGGAAACTTTCCACACTTTGTTTTCGTAATAATTCTCTAAATCTAGAATTGCTCTCAATTAAGAGCTAATTTAGAAATTCGCCAATACTTCTTGAACTTTTAAGTGAGTCAATTTTAACAGCTTTATTGAGATATAAAAGCTGAATATATTTAACGTGTAATTTGATGAGTTTGGACATATCCAATACCTGTGATACCACCACACAATCAAGTTAATGTGAATATCCAACACCTCCCAAAGTTTCCTTGTTGTCCCTTCTGTTTTGTTTAGTTGGGCTTGGTAAGTGTCAGGTCGGATTTAAGCAGCTGCTGGGCAGGGAGCAAGTACACCTAGCAACCCACTGCAAAGAGCAAGGCAACATGCTAGAAACAACCAATCAGATGCAGACAAATAAGACCCACTGACTCTCATGTCCAGGTGGTCCACCGATTCCTGGGCAGGACCCTCCAGCCTATTCCAGCCTATAAAGACCCTGAGCAGCTGGGGCCACATGCAATTTTCTCTGGCTTTCCACCCCGACTTTCACGCTGGAGGGCTGGGAATTTCGACCGAGATCGCAAACTCTAATAAAGCTTAATTCGGCCACTGGCAAGCTTACATTCCACCCGCCGGCAAACTTATATTTGGTGCCGAAACCACCTGCAAGCTTACAGTAAGAACACCAAATGTGGCGTCTACTCATCAAATTTTGAAGTGCACTGTACTGTCCTATTAACTATAGACCATGTTGTACAGCAGAATTCATCTAGCATTACTGGAACATTATCCCCATTGAACAAGCACTCCCCATGTCTCCCAACACTGGACTCTGGACACTGCATTTGGCTTTTCTGCTTCTATAAGTTCTCCTGTTAGAGCTCCCTCATCTAAGTGGAATCATGCAGTGTTTGTCTTTCTGCGTATGGTTTATTTCACTTAGCATTGCACCTTCCCGGTTCCACCATTTTGTTGCAAATGAGAGGAATTTTTAAACCTGAATAATTTTCTACTGTAAGTGCATACATATAACACTTTCTTTACCCATTCATCTGTCAGTGACTCTTGGGTTGTTTCATTATTTGGCTTGTGAATCATGCTGCAAAGAACACTGGAGTGCAGATATCTCTTAGAATTCTTGAGTTCAATTTTTTGGATAAATACCCAGAAGTTGGAATGAAAAATACATAACTTGTATTTTTTAATTTTTTAAAGGACACGTCATACTTTTTTACCTAGGAGATGCACTATTTTATGTTTCCCCCCAACAGTTTGCAAGAGTTTCAATGTCTCCACAATCTTCCCCAAAGCAACAAACACCTTTTAAAATTTTTTTGGTACTAAGCATATATCAGGTATGTGGTTATTTGTTTTTCACTGAAACAACCTAACTTTACACTTCAAGGAACTAGAAAAGGAAAATTAACTAAGCCCAAAGTTAGAAGAAGAAAGGGAATAATAAAAATTAGAGCAGATATAAATAGAAGAAAGGCTAGGAAAACAATAGAAAAATCACAAAACCAAGAATTGTTTTTTCAAAAAGATAGATAAAATTAACAAAATTTTACCTAGACTAAGGAAAAAGAGAGAAGACTCAATAAAATCAGAAATGAAAGAGGATATATAAAGAATATATAACATTAGAAGCCACAGAAATAAAAAAAATTAAATAAGGCACTAGCAATTATGCACCAACAAATTGAACAATGTAGAAGAAATGGATGAATTCAAAGATACATGCAACTTGTCAAGACTAAATTGTTATTAATATTAAACCTAGAAAGATAAAAATATTAAAAAATCCACATTTCAATATGTTTAGGGGAATTGTTAAAACAGGAGGTTAAATAGGAAACTCTTTCACAATTTGTTTCTTGTCTGTAAGAAAAAGTCTATACTGGGCAGAAGTTTTCTAGTTATTCTCAGAGATATATATGGAAAGAAGGGAAGGAAGAATGTCTCTAGGATGAGATGAAGCAGATAGAGAGAAAGTAAAAGAAAATCAAGGTAACTTAAAGAAAATGGGAACTACTAGAGCAACTGAAGTTTGGAGTTTGTGATCTTACTGTAACTAAGGTTATCTTTATGACTTTTCCCAATAAATATAATTTCATGGGCTTGAGTTTCTGGGCACAATAATCTTTGTGTCAACGAAACTGATATGTGGGTCAAATAAAATACTACTAATGATATGCTGAAGTCGACAGTAAGGATTACAATATCTATAGTGACCACAGCTCTCACATGAGTACGTATTATATGCTGGCATTGTACACATATCTTTTCCTTTTATTCTGATAGGTATTCTGGTGAGAATAGTAGGTATTATTGTTTCCGCTTTTTGATGGGAAAATGGACAGTTAGAAAATACCAAATTCATACATTTTCAAATGCACAGCCAAATGAGATTTGTCTGGTTTCCAAACTCTAGCACTTCAATAATACTGAAACATCCATAAAAAAAAAAAAAATGTAAAGTCTTAGGGCAGCAGGAATGAGTCAGTTACATGCTATAAGTGTTAAGAGAACAATGGTATGAGTAATTCAATCTGGTGGGCCACCTACAATACACTGGTTCTTGATGCTAGTATTGCAGTGTTTTTAGAGGTATCCATATTTGTGACATCTTTATCTAATTTATAGTTTGCATAGATATATGTTAAATTTTGTGTACATTCTTTGAACATTTGCCAACTAATGATGCCAAGTTGGGGAAGGCAACACCAGAAGTGTACTCACCAGCTTACAGCATAAAGATTTATACTTTATCATTTATTTATTTGCAAGTAGATAATTGAGAGGCTCTCAGTGTTAAATTGTTTGCACTCTGTTAAATGATTTGATGCTGATGGGCCCCAGATGTCCTGAAAATGTTCCCACACCCTTGATGGCTCCCTCCATACACTCATTACTGCCTTAGGATGGCTGAACATATTTACAAATTCTAGGTCACCATCTGCAAAGATGTTATGCTGTGACTACTTCAAATAAAAAGTGTGTGCTTATATATTATGAATAAGATGATGCCCTTTGAAAATGTGATAACATGGGAATATAATGATCACCAGTGTATCTTTGTAATTAGGAATCTCAGCATAGAAGTTCAATAGATCTACCTACCAATTAATTGAACAAATCACATGACTTTTTCAAGTCTCAGTTTTCTCATCTGAAAAATAGGGAGAACAATACCTCCTCAGGTTATTACATAATTAGGTAACAATTCTATAAAGGGCTCAGTGCTGGGCAAATAGTACATGATTTAATAGAGGATTGATTTTGTTAGAAAACTAGCATAACAATTTTGCAAATATTAGGCAAGTATACTTTAACTTCTTTAGAAACCATATTTTACTTAAACTGCTCTCTTCAGAGGTCAATCTTCTTTCCTCAAGGAAAGGGCAGATATAAAAGTCAAAAAATTATGTAGAAGTATATTTCTCAGCTCCCATTGAACACAGCATATTGAACTCTCCAGAGTGCTGAATTTGGATAAAGGAGATCCAGATGTCAAGAAACAGACACAGACAACTCATTTGGGACCTGAGAGACAATGAGGAGAGGAAGTGATGAGATTGTGGGTGTGGTGAGATTTTTATTCACTCCCTCTTGAGACTCAGTGAGAAACTAGTCAACCAGGTGTGCAGACTTACCTCAACAAGCTTGGTATAGAATGGTTAGTCTGAGGAAAGACTTTTGGCCCAGTTTTCAGACTAATCTGGAATTCAGGTTTTGGATAAGACTCAAAGATCCTGCTGCCGCTTCTGACATGAATGTCAATGGACCACCATGGAAAGAGGGTAGGTGATGCTGAAGCAGAGATGGGGTTATTGTGCCTGGTGAGGGGGTTGACTGGAAGATGAGACAAAAAATTATTCAGTTAGCCTGAAAACTGAAGTGTGGCAGAGCTAGTACCCCAGAAGATAGGAGATACCAGAGCATTGGAAATGACTGGAAGATGAGGCAAAAAATGATTCAGTTGACCTGAAAACTGAAGTGTGGCAGAGCTAGTACCCCAGAAGATAGGAGATACCAGAGCATTGGAAATTACAAACTTCTGCAATTAACACCCACAAGACAGTCAGCAAGGTAGATAAGAAACATCATGCCACAGCATCAAAGACCAATGATCCTACTCTTGAGGTCTCCACCTGTCCCTCTGCTTCAGAGTTGGCCAAACCTCAACATCCTCTTTGAGTACCTGGTGCCTTCTTGAAGAGGAGCTGGGAGAAGGGTAGAAGACCTAGAACTGTGAAGAGCAAAGGCTGTTTTCGAGGGTGGACTGAGCACTATCTAAAACAATAGTTTAATTTTCTGGGTCAGACTAAGCTTTAAAACAGGACCAAAGATTATTTCTCCCATCAGTATCCAGTGCTAAGAAAGAAGTCTGAAATAGAGATAAAACAAAGATAAGTTTTTATTTCCTCTGCACTTGTAGGTTGTAATGTGAATAAATAGGTGGCCTCATTTCATTGTCATCATTTCTACTAGGGCAGTTAACACCCTCAGCACCCTTGAACCCAGGCCACTTCTGAGTGCAACTTTCCTAGAGGTAGAGATTGATGTGTGCATGTTAAGAACAGGCTCTCTCATCTTGCTTTGGCCTCCACCACTTGTTTAGAATTTGGCCTTTCATAGTCTTTGTCACTATAATGGAGTTTTTAAGCTCTCAACAATGCTTTCTAGTTCAAAGCCACAAACTTGATCTCCTTAGCTCCTGGTACTAACCAACTGAGCTAACAATAACTGCAGAGAATGTAGACAAATCCCTTGCCAATCCAAAGGACTTTCAAGTGTCAGTAATGAGGACATCATTATTGATGCTTGTGACAACTCACCTAGGCAAGGGTTTTGAGAAATGCTTGTCCCCTTTTGTGTATTTTTTCTAGATTGTCAGAGTATGTGAGCAATATTTAAAAGACAAACAAATAAAAAGGGCTTCCAAACATGAGTAATAAATGTTGAGCATTGCATGAAATCCTCATTCACAACTTCACTCTGTATGAAGGCACAGATGCGATAAAAAATGAGAGAGAACCTACCAACTCAAAAAGCCCACGTAAGAGGATTCTTCATTAAAGAAAGTAGGCATACTTAAAAGCCTAGATTTGCACATGCCAGCTGGGCCACTACAAGCCTAATTATGCAATTTGTACATTAAAGTATCCAACACCCTCTATACTTCATTCATGCTTTGCAGGTGTGTCTAGGAAGAAATCTGAATTTGACATCAAGAATCTTATAGGCTTGTCTAATGTCTAAAGTTTTCACAAATTATTTGACCAATAACAAAACATTTCAGTGGGTTAAATCTGCATTAATTCCCATCTAAATGTATAGGATTTAATTCAGTCGAGAAAGCTAACAAAATGTGAACATTGACTTCACATCATTTCTATATGTAAATATATATATATACATATATGTATGAATGTGTTTACATATATACATATATATATGTATATATACATATATGTGTGTATATATATATAAAGTATATGCTGGACATGGTGGCACACACCTGTAATCCCAGCAACTTGGAAGGCTGTGGCAGGAGGATTGTGAGTTTGAAGCCAGCCTCAGCAAAGTAAAGAGGCCCTATGCAATTCAGTGAGACCCTGTCTCTAAATAAAATAGAAAAAAGGGTTGGGATCTTACTCAGTGGTTAAGTGCCTCTGGGTTCTATCCCCAGTTCAAAAAAAAAAAAAAAAGTATTTAACATATGTACTATGCAATAATAGATAATAACAATAATAATATTGATGCTATTAGGGTTTAGATGTGAGGAGTCCCCCAAAATCTCATGTGTGAAACAATGCAAGATGGCTTAGAGGTGAAATGATTGGGTTATGAGAGCCTTAACCCAACCAGTGTGTTAATCCCCTGATAGGGATTGACTGAGTGGTAACTGAAGGCTATAGGGTGTGGCTGGAGGAGGGTCATTGAGGATGTGCCTTGGTTATATATATGGTGAGCTGAGCTTAGTCTCATTCTGCTTCCTGATTATCATGGAAACTGCTTCCTCTGGTCACACTCTTCATCCATGATGTTCAGCCTCACCTCGAGCCCTGAGGAATGGAACTGGCCATCTATGGACTGAGACCCCTGAAATCATGAGCCCCCAAATAAAGTTTCCTCCTCTAAAATGATTTCTCTCAGGTCTTTTAGTCACAGCAGTGAACAAAGCTGACTAAAACAAACGCTTACTCTGTAAGGCTCTGTTCTTGGGACACATAGATAAATAAAGCCTAGACCCTGCTAAAGAGAATTTAGTAGAACAGCTTACCCAGTGGAAGTTGGAAACAAGGCAGACCTGTCAAGCAATAGTTTGAGCTGTGAAGGAGATGCCATCATGGGCAGTGTAGAACCGAGGAAGAAATGTCCTGGCTCTCACAGCTAAGCTTCTGTTCTGTTGAACATCAACAATTTTGTACAGGTCCAACACCAGGCTATTCTCTGATTGTGATAGGTCAGGACAAAAAGAAAAAAAAGGGACAACTGCATAATCATGTATGAACACAGACAAAACAAAAATATCATCCCACTGCATGAATAGAAAAAATATCCTTTTCTCCTGGCCAATATGTGGGGCTGCTTCCCTATCAGTCTAACTTTTAGCTTACACCATTTCTCTCATCTTCAATATAAGAATTGTTAAAATGCCTAATAATGGAATTACCTTTCCCCCTGAGCATCCAGTCCAGAATAAAGCTTGTTCCTTAAAGCCTCCCCCTTCAACTATCCCTTGACAAATCCTAAACTTGGTTTCTAAGAACTCGTCATTAAGATGCTCCACAAGTCAATAATGCAACAAGTTTTATAAACCCAAACTGGGTCATAAACAGCTGTGTTTCTGGTGGTTTGTGACTAAGAATATGACACTACTTTGCTTTTTCTTTTGAGATTCATGGAATCTTAGACCCTCAGATGTGTAAATGCTTGAATCATGCAGTCTGAATTCAACTACATGTATAAAAAAATCCCTGATAATATCATGTAATATCCATGATATATGCATCTTTTGGTGAGTACCCCTGGTACCACAAAATCTATTTACCCCATTCATCAAATAGTCCAGAGATAACTATAATCATTAGGAAATTAGTAGTTATATTGAGTCCAAATGTGTTATTCATTAACTTTACCAAAGCTCTCTTCTCTTGACCCATGCAAAATGAGACAAATCTCTTTTCTATGTGATATAGATTCAACTCTTTTAAGACAGCTATTATATCTGCTTATACTTTATGATATTCTGGTTCAATATCAAAAGTGCATTATTTCTTTTGTTCATTAATTATTTCTATGGATTATCTACTCTATATGATCCTAGACCTTTTCTGAACAATTCTTATTTGTTACTATCTCTAGAACAAATGTATTTCAGGCAAAAACTAACCACTGTGATGCTTTTTCTTTGGTTTGGATCTGTATTATTTATTTATTTTCTTGACTGAAAAGTGCAGGAAATGGTTTAGTAGTCCTGCCACATTGTTTAATCCAGAAGAAGCACAAAACAGATTCTGGAGCCAGACAGCTTAGCTCTTCCTCCTGCTCTGTTGTTTTTCAGCTTTGTGACTTTGGGCAGGCATTTATAATTTTCATGCCTCAGTTTTCCCATCAAAAATTGGGAATAAGAATGGTACCTGTGTTACATAATTGTTGTGACAAGGAAATGCAAGTAAAATCATTATAAAAGTATTTTTCATGAAGTGCTAAGGAGGGTTTTCTCTTACTATTTGCCATTTTCTTTAAAACACAGGTGTATCTCTGGATCTATAATGTTAGCTATTCCAAATTCATTTGCCATTAATCTCTAAGTATCAAAGTTTATATTTGTCTTTATTAAATTACAATTTTTAGGTTTACTCACAATTCTACCCTTTTGTAGACATTCTTTGACTCTCTAACATACTTTATTCAATTTCCACGTCCATTTTATGTCACCCAAATATGAGTGAAGACACTGGATATATATTTGAATAGGAAAGATATGAGAGCAGAGTTCATGAACACATCTTTAGGCCTCTCTCTACAGATAAATGGATTCATTAATAACACCCTTTGAAGATGGTCATTACAGAAATTAACCAAGTTGTAAATAGCTCATTTTTTTCACTTTTTCACTGTAAGAAATTCTGTCAAATGATTTTCTGAAATCATGACAGCCCTTAACATACCTCTAAACTAATATCTAGGAATACTATTTAAAATAATGTATTCAGCTGGCATAATTTAATGACAAAATCTCATACTTACCCTTTTTAAGTCTTATGGATAAACCATTTTACAATTTTATAATGTTTTCTGTCACAATATCAAATTCACTGGCTCAGAGGTGTCAACTAACTTTATCCTGTTTTTAAAACTTGGGGCAATATATGCTAATTTTTGTCATTCTCCATAGTTTGTCATACATCATCAATACTGGTTTATCAATTTCATCTCAACTCAACAAAAAGTTGATAAGCTCTTCCTTGAACTAGAAGAACAAGTGTTTGAACAGGAAAATATTGAGAGCAGAGCCCTTTGACACCCCAGATCACAAAACCCATTGAGAAGGGCTATTTAATCAAAATTCAGTCAAAGAAATATTCCAATTAACTAGGTTTTAGGCCAGTGACTTTCAAAATTCTTGCCAGTGAGTCACACTAAGAAATACACTTTACTTTGACCATTCTGCCATTCCCAACCATCCCCCTTCACAAATACACACAAACACACACACTTAATCTTATTGTATCTTCTAACTTGTTCTAGAAAAACCTGGTCTCAAACCATCAAACTGATTTTTTGGGCCACTAATAAGCAAATCATTATTCGTGGTTAGAAGAACACTGCTCCAACACGTCAGTTTTAACATTTTTTCTCTGACTGAGCCTAATTTATTTTTATAAAACTAGCTTGAATTTCTCTAAAGTCAGATTGGCTAAATTATGCAGCAGTAACAACTCCAAAATTCCACTGGCTTAAAACTACAATGGTTAATTTCTCCATCCTCATGCACACGGAAGGCTCCTAAGTCATCCTTATATGAGGACCAAAGCTGAGGGAGGTTCCATCTTTGTGTTACTATGTGGTAGGCAGGAAAAAGAAATGTGGAAGATGAACCAGTTCTCCAACTGAATTTGACATTTTTAGTCATCTCTACTCCCATATTAATGATGAGGCAATTCACAAGGACACTCTCAAGTCAAAGATATCAAAGATATTTTATTTAATCATTTATCCAAATAGGAAAAATAGAATATTTATCAACAGTCTTGATGGCTAACACAATCCAACCTGTGATCACTCAATATTCAGTTAAGTATGTACCTCCCATACAAGTAACACAGCAGGCTTAAAAGCCAGATTGGATAGTGTTCTCTGTAGTCAGTGTTCTCTGTAGTCTCTGGTTCTGCCTTCTGGAGTGTTCTGCTTCATCCTTTAACCTTATTGGTCACCTTTCAAATAAGTGCTTATAACTATACCTTGGTGGTTGGGAAGTCAGTGGTCATTATATATTAAACAAATGCTCTTTTAATCTAGCCTGGTAGTGTTTCTGATAGCTTGAATTGCTCTGAAATTTTGTCTCATTTATTCATTCTAGTCAGATGTATTTGCAAGTAACCAAATCCATTGTTTAGTTTTTAACATAATTTTCACTTTTTCTTTAAATTTTTCTGCATTCCCTTTGTTCCCCCACAACCCTATGTCTCATTCTCATCAAGCCATAATGATTTTCAATCTTTTTCTTAATCAATATTGTTCTACTGAAAGGATTTATGGGTTGCCACTATTATAATTGGGTATTTGTTCTTATAGTAACTTAATTCATGGATTTTAACATAGGATTGAGAGTTTATCTTTGAGTTGACCTTCCCCTTAAAGCTTAGTTTTAATAGGACTTAGTTGCTCCAAAGCCTTAACTTTTTTTATTTTACCCTTGGAGTTGGGAAGTAGTTGCCTTCTCTTACCCTATACAAATGCTGAAGTTTGGACCCTATCCTCTTTCATTCCTGCTTACAAACAAACCAGTGCTTTGTGGTGCTTATCTCATTTTCATGATGCCTTGTCAAATGAAAAATAGATTGCCTCTAACAGAGTGACATTTTGTTTTCCAGTCTCTACTTCTAGAACTCCACATTCATTACTGACTTGGTACTGACTTCTTTGCCTTCCAAATTATTATAGGCAACAGGTTTACCAAATACTTTGCAACTTTATAACATAGGTCACCATCTTTTCATCCTGAATTAATGGTTTCTGACTGTCATATAAATATAGGTACACACTATGTATGTTTGCAAGATTTAGGTTCATGTTAGGGCAGAACTCCAATTATGGTTTCCAGTTTCCTATTCATCCAGGATAGGCTTCATCAGGCTACAGTGGCTTAAAAACACAATGGGTTTATGCTCTGAATCAAATGCAGGTCAGAGGGACTCTGATCCAGTTATCCTCTCTCAGGGACCAAGCCAAAGTAGATTCATTTTCATGCGTCCATTCTTCCTGAGGAAAGCAAAGAGGGACATGACAATTGTATACTAACCCTTAAAACTTTTGCCTGGAAGATCACATGACAGTGCCTAATGTTGAAACTAGAGAAATGAAACCCTACTATGTGCCTAGAAGGAGGACACATGAAATATTTGTAACTAAGCACTATATACATCTTGTTTAATTCTCAAGATAATTGTACAAGTTCAAAGTCATTAATTATTTTTATCATGTGGAAACTATGACTTGGTAAAGAGGAAAAGGCACACAATTAATATCTGGCACAAAGTTAAAATCAGGCTTGTCTACCTCCTACTGGTATACTTGGTCACTTAAATACAGTGGGGATAAAAGGCAAAACTGAATGTAAGACCATCACTCCGTGGCTCTCCTTCTGGAGATACTGCTTAACTCTTTTAGGCATATGATGATCTCAATGGATTCTCCTCATGCTTTTCCAAATATCTCTTAAATGTATGGCTTTCCATCCCCCCACAGAGATATTAATAAGATTAGGCTAAAGTAGTGTAATAAACAGATCCTACAATAAATCTTGATACAATTGAAATTTATTTCTCATTTATCTAACTATAGTTTTTTTATCGTGTTTCTCAAATGGCTATCTTCCAGATGGAATTTAGGATCTTTCCTGCTTCCATACTGTTACCCTGTAGTTTCTTATTGTCATCTGAATTCTGGAGAAGAAACCTCAGCCACAGTTTTATACATCAATTCTGTTCATGTTCTATTGGAAAATATTAATGAAATGGCTACACCCAGCCACAAAAGAAGCCGGGAAGTGTAGTTCTTAGCTTGGCAGCTGCTCCTAGCTACAAGTCTATAGCTATAGAAGAGAACAGTGGATTTTTTGGATAGCTGATTCTCTCTAACACCCACACATATGCAAGAACACACACACACACACACACACACACACACACACACATACTCACCCAACCTGCTCCCAGTAAAGACATGATACTAATCATTTATACCTTAATGTATGTTTAATTCAGTACTTCTGAAAGGTTTTGCATGGAAAAATCCTATATCCAAATTCTAGACATATTTCAGAAAACCTCTGCAAAATGTGGCTCCATTGTCAAGGAATTTGGAAAATTCTGTTTTAAACTGTTTTGTTTTCTTTCTTTGTCCAGAAGATTTTTTCATAGACTATATGTCTTATGTAAATTTTAAATGTTCATTAAGTGAATATTATGTGCAATTTCCCCTAAACTATTTGGCCCCAGAACTCCATTTTGAAGAATGGCTATTATCATTGGGAGATACTGGCGTGTCTAGGCTACTCAGTTCTAGAAACACAGCACGGGGTCTAAAGGAATTTAAAACTTGCATGATCTTGAATCAATCAAGAACTGGGGAACCAACCCTAAAATGTTAATACATAGGAAGCTTCTTCTCCACTTACATGTAAAACTGGGTTTCTATATACTGTCTGCTCTTTTGCGGTAGTACTTCACTGTGCAAAGGGGTACCCAGAGCCCTGACTCTCTGAACTGCAGAATACCTTCTGCTCTGACAGATGGGGGCCTGACAAGCTGTTGTTGCTATCAATGCGATGCAAATGTGAAATCTCTTTACAGCTTTGAACAGTGTTCTTTTATAGCACCAGAGAACTGGTCCTAGGCCCTCAGGAGCCCTACCAGAGAAGTGGATGTCCTCATTTCTGTGAAGTCTCCACCCCATTCTGTGCTCCCTGTCTGGAGCCAGATAATAAAAATAATCCCAAAAACAAACAAAAGATTTTGCTTGCTGGCCAAATTTCAGATCAATAGAGCAGTTGGGAGGGAGCCAAGATTCAGAAGCTTGCATGTTGAGAGAGGCTGCAGATCATTAAAGATGAACAGAGCCATAAAACACCAACACAATTGGCAAAACCAATTGCAGTGTTTTGGCAGGCTCTGCACAGAGCCCATGGATTGAACATTCCTGGAAACTAGCACAGTCCTCCTCACAAAAAGAATGGGTGAGACTGCCTTAAGTCATCCACAAGGTGCACTGATGGACCAGGCAGGGAAGTGCACTTTGCTTGATGCAGGCACTGGAGGAATGAGCCTGCGTGCTACATGTACAGTTGGGGGCAGTGTACTTGTCCAAACATTTCCAAGCCACAGTTAAACCCCAAAGGCTAGAGTCCTGTTCACATTCGCCACACCTAGAAAGAGCTAACAAATAACAGTTTCATAAACAACAGTTTCATGTCCTGAAGCAGTTATTAGAAAATATAGCTTATCTCCAGGCATAGTGGTGCACACCTATATTCCCAAGGTTCAGGAGGCTGAGGTAGGAGGATCACAAGTTCAAAGCCAGCCTCAGCAATTTGGTGATGCTCTAAACAACTTAGCGAGACCCTGTCTCAAGATAAAAATCACTGGTGATGTGGCTAGGTGGTTAAGTGCCCCTGGGTTGAATCCCCAGTACCAAAGTATGTGTATATATATAAAACATCATCTGCACTCATTTTGAATATGCGTTATTATGAATCTGTTGGAAAAAAATAGCAATTTCCAGGTGGGTTAGGTTATTTCTCATCTGTAAAAATAAAAATAAATATGTGGATGAATATATAAATAAATGAATAAAATGTATTCTGAAACCAAATTTTAAAACATAGAGGGATAGGTTGAAAGTCCAAGCCCTTAGGGCTGAGTCAGACTTGTCTGATCATTTCCTCTTACTATAGGCAAACATTAAATTTCAAAATTAGTTATTATCATTCAATAAAAAGGTAGAAATTTCCTACAAATGGGCTGTCTTCTTTAAAAGGTATTTACCACAGATTACTTTTTTTAAAAATTGAGGTACAATTTATGTAGAATGAAATGCATAGATTGATGGACATTTATTTCCTAGATTAGTTAATTAAAAACAAAATTGTTAAAGCATTATTGTACAAATCATTTTGTGAACATAGATTTGTCTTTTTCTTCAGTAACAACTTGGAAGCAGAATTCTTGCCTCAGATGGTAGGTGCATGTTTGGCTTTCAAAGAAATACCGAACAGTTTTTTGAAGTGATTGGATATGTGTTTGTATTGATCTATACTTTCACCAATATTTCCAATAATTAGGCAATTCCAATAAATGTGAATTATATCTCACTATAGTTTTAATTTGCATTTTCTTGAGAATTGATGATGTGGAGTACATTTTTGTGTACTTATTGGCTACTCATATATCTTCTTTTTCTGTGGGATTATTAAAAAAAACTTAAAGAGGAAATACTGATTTAATATATCTATATAAAAATATAAGCTACACATATATTTATCTTAATAGCTCTAGTATATAGTATGTGATTAATAAATATCCAGTGAATTAAATGTCTCATCTAGAATTTTTAACACATATGATTTTAAAATTTATTTGCATAAATAATAATCAACATATAAGCTGAGATACATTTATAGGGTGGTTGGCAGTATTTATGTTTTCTGCCATTCATGTCCCTTCAAAATGGATTCACTCAATATCTTGATTTGTTTGAGAAATCTATAATTCATACACGTCTTTATATATGACTCATAGCAGACCCTCTGACTGGGTAAACAGAGAAGTCAATGTTAGCTGTTCACCATGGAATACAAGAAAAAGAAAATGAACTTTGCCATGAAAAATCCACATTCAAGTTCAACTTCTGCAATTTGCTAGCTGGGCTTTTCACACAGCCTGAGTACCAAATAATCAACTATACAAAAGGTATGAGCTATCAACTGTTTCTGAAATTTACGGATAAAAAATCAATTGTGTCAATGTAACGAAACATTATCCTGAGATTTCTTAGGAGAAAGGTTTTCCTGAGACCCAAAATATATAAATAATATTCATGCTTATTTGATGACATGTTCCTGAAAAGCAAAGGGACCACATGACTCCAAAATGACCTAGAGTACTTAACACAGTGTCGTGTTTTTTAAAACAGCCAATGATCACTTGCTACCCAAGGCAAGATTATAATGAGTCTTCAGGTACAGGTTTTCACAGGGCTATTTAATTAAAAACAAACATTTCTAAAACTAACAAAGTCTATAGAAAACATGCCATCATTAGTGCACAAAACCTTCCTATGATGAAGTACATTCAAACAAACATAAATAATGTAAAACACACTTACTGTAATTATAGTCACTGATTCAAATCTTGTTTTTGCATGCATAGTTACATCCTGAATCAACATTTAGATGACAAAAAGAAAATCTTTTCATGAAAGTGACACAAACTCCCTTCAAGGACAGGGAAAAGATGTTGATCCTAATTAATTTCTGCATTTATGCAAAGCATAAATGTGCATTTCAGTAGCCACAATAAAATAAAGCCCTTTCTTATAATTCCTGTCCAAAGACTTCTATGTTTATGCAATAAAGCAAGAGTACAATAGGGAGTCAAGGTTTTATTTACTAAAGGCAATTTTTATATCCATCACAACCTTGATTTAGCTTTTGGACCAATAATGCTCTTCTTTAGATGATAAACATCCCTTCATTTAATAAATACTTTAGGATGTGGCTATGAACTATATATTGGTTTCTTCTGTGAGTGATTTTTTTCTCAGTTTTAAGATGTACAATAACAAAAAGCATAGAAAAAGTATTTAATTAAATTGTAGTCAGATCATTATATATATATGTATATGTATATATATATATATATTTGAAGCTACTTGGTGTTACTTTCATGAAAAGAGTTCTTTGGCATCTAAATATGAATTCAGGAGAATTTTACCTATATAATATTCATATCTATGTAGAATGTAAATACATATTTATATATAATGCATATGTAATATATAAAGTTAAAATTTATTCTATCATAAATTTTGTTTCTGTAAATGACTGTCTCTCAATGTTTTTACTTATTTACATGCTTTACCTGCTTAAAAAGATATCTTTTAGCAAAATCTTACCTATGAACCTGAACAAAACAACATAAAGCAAATTGTGTGTATACTCTTTTTTACCTATTATAAAGAAGCAAAAGATAATATAGAAGGGAAAAGTATCAAGTAATAGTCTCTCTTCTGAATAAATGAAATCAGTATAATTTATTAATAGATTTGAATTTTTGCTGGTATCTGACATTCAAGATCTACTTGTGGTTTAATATTTTAGGTGACCTACGTTTCTTATACCATTGTTGTATTGGATACATATTGATATTTGTAAGTCAAAACCATATTTTACCTTCATGTAGGTAGTTTGCTGTTTTAAAGAACTCTGGTGAATCCTGTCCTAAATGGAGTTATCTGTAGTAATCTAAATTATTTCTCTTTGATTTATCTTAAATTTGGAAACTTGAGTTCTTAGAAGGTATGTGCTAACTCTAGAACTCCCATCCTCCAAGTTGTCTAGGAAACTAGTTTTGTAATGTGTTATAAAACCCTATAATTTTCTATATCACCCAAGTAATAAGTAGTGTCTACCTACTATCCACATTTTTTCCTCTTCCTCTAAAAGAGGATTTGTTTCTCATATTTCAGGAAAGAAGGGCCAAAGCACTATCATTGGAATAAATTTGGCAGGAAATTATGTTTATTTAAGTTGTTGACATGTTTATCTTGTTGATATGTTTCAAAATACAAGGGAAAGAGAATGTGAAAACTTAGACTGGTTCTTCAGCTTCCAAATGTAGCACAGAACTGGAGAATTAGGATTAGAATGTAGAAAGAGACCTCTATATATTTCTCTGAATACCTTTTGATGGGAATGTTTACAGCTACTGAAGGAGAAGGGGATAAAGGAAGTAATTTATGAAATAGACCGGGGAGATGTGGACAACATCCATACATCAAAATATGACTTAAACTAGGTTGTTCTCTCCACTTGTTGGCATTTGCTGACCCAAGTGAGAAGCAGAAAAGTGTAAAGGGAGTAAGAAAAAAAAAATGCATCCCAATTAACAGGTATAAAATATACACTGAAGACAAGACTGAAAACAACACAGAGAGCTTGAAACAATATTCTATGACCAGAACAAAGAGAATCCATGGTGAGGGTTTCTTAAAAGACAGATCCACTGGGGTGAGGCAGATGTTTGCCAGGGTAGTCTGCAGGAAACCACAGAAGCAAAAACAGATATAAAACAACGGATGTCAGAAAACTTAAGTTATTCCAATTAGACATTTATCTTGGCACCAGAGTGGAGCCTGGGACCAGACACAGAGAACAGGTGGGAGATCCAAGTGGGCTGGTTGGCTGGACTCTGGGCTATAGTCATGAGCAACAGGGTTTGGTTCTGAATTACACATCAATTACATTTACAATTAAGCTATGACTGACCATACTCCTGGGCTGTGTTTCCAGACAAGTGTACCCTCTTTTCCTTCAAGATTCTTATTAAAAATAAATAGTCCCTTTTCTGCCAAGGGCATATCTCTAATTTGGCCTTTAGTTTCTGCCCTAACTTTCTACTCACTTTCTCTTTGTTGTATCAGAACTTGGCTTTGTCCCTTGGTTTTGTTCCTTTCTCTTGCCCTAATTTGCATTTGGTTAGTCAGTTCTAGCCTGTTTTCTGACTCAGAGTTCCTAGAGGGTGCTTTCTTTTTCTCCTAGACTCCAAGCCAAGTAACTGAAACCCTGAGGTGTTAAACACGTCTGTGCTAAGGTCTAATGGATACCACTGCCCCACCCAGCCTCTTCTTTAAGGAAAAAGTTAAAGACGGATTTCCTATCTTGGGTAGCATTAGCTCTGTTAAAGACTGAACCTGATGGGTAAAGACATCAGCTAAACACCAAACAGAACTTTAAAAGGCAGGTATGAGTGCTTCTCTTCTACAAAAGGCTGACATGCATTATCTCATTTAACTCTCAAAACTGCCACAGGAGTTATTGTCCATGTTTTGCAGGTATGGAGATTAGCACTAAAGAGAACAAGTGACTGACCGAAGGTTGTGAAGCTACAAGTTGACTCTGTCTGTAAAACCCAGGTGATTTGATGCAATAAAATAATTATTATTTTCTACTTCCAAGTGAATACTGATTTTTTTTCTTTAGTCCTTTTACTCTGAATTCAGGAAAACAAGGCAATAAGTTACTAGTGAGGACATGGACATGATCTCATGTGTACTAATCCATTATCACATCTACTCTGTTCTCCACCCTAGAGCAGGTGGAATATGAGGCAGAATGAAGAACAGAGGTCTCAAAATGTGGCGGAACTGTGCACGAAGTTAGCTGTTCTCAAGCTAATTGAAGCCTGTTCTCCAGCTCACCTAAAGAGAAAGCCAGGACAGGGGAATAGAGTCCACAGTTATTGAGTTAAAGTTTGGCTGCTTAGTTTAGGATGATTAAGAACAGACATTGCTGTCAGTGGCATTTGGTTTATAAACAGGTATCTGACTTTACCAGTTTAAGGAAGAGGATGGCAGCTGTCATGTGTTAGATTTGATCAGCAGATGAGTTTTGCTTGAACCACAGAGATGTATTCAATTTTATTTTTTACTAGAACTTGTTTTTATTAGGATACCCCTAGGAGGAGCATGTATTTTCTGGGTCACCAGTTTCTTTAATTTCTGTTATCTTTCACTGACTGCTTGAGTCACCTGTATCACCTATGGGCCTCATCTTCAAGGCATTTCAGTTTCTCTGGGAAACTTCTTTTTTGATTTTTTTTAACTTCGCTGCTGTCCTGGAAATTAAGTCCAGGGCTTCTTGTATGCTAGGCTAGCACATTATCACTGAGCTATACCTCCAGCCCTTTTTATTTTATTTTGAGACAGTCTTGCTAAATTGCTAAGGCTGGCTTCAAAATTCCAATCCACCTGCCTCAGCCTCCTGAGTAGCTGGGATTACTGCCATACACCACTGCACCCAGCCTGTTTGGCACACTCCTATTCCCATTTAGTCCCTTCAGTAATTTTCGAAGGGAATAGGATGGTCATATCACCATTTTACAAAGGAGGAACCCAGAGTCAAAAAGGTTAATCATTGTTCTTAAGCACACAGCCCAGGAAGAAGTGGACAGGGGTTCAACTCAAGGCTACTTGATCTAGAATCCATGTTTTTGGCATACACTGTACTGCCTGACCACACCCAGGTTAGACTTAACCACCTGGGTATAGTTCTTCAATAAACCATATTTTCTCTAGTGGAGGTAAAGGGACTTATTTATTTTTTTCCCCACACTTGCCCAGCAATTTCATACCCTTTAGCAGTGATTCTTAAATTTCACAATGCATAAATATAATTTGGAAAGCTTGTGAAAATGCAGATTCACCACCTGACCACACTTGAGGAAACTGATATAGAAGCTGAAGAAGCTGAAACGCACAGAACAGTCAGACATCAGCATAATGGAGCAATGGAAAATCTACTGTGTATATTGATGCCAACCCTTGTTCTATGTGGACAGTTAATGTTTCCAAACTCCTAATGAGACGTATAGGCTACATTAAGTTCAGAGAACCCAGACTTCTCTTCTCAGAAGTACATTCTAAGATTTTAGAACTTTCTCTATTCAGCTGAATTCTTTTTTTTTTTTTTTTTTTTTTTTTTGGTGGGGGAGAATGGTAGGGATTGAACTCCTCATAGTCACTCTATTAAAAGGCTATAACCCCACCCTTTTTATTTTGAAAGAGAACTTTCCCAGACTGGCCTCAAACCTGCAATCCTTCTGCCTCAACCTTCAGAGTCATTGGGGTTGCAGGAATGTTCTACCATGCCGAACTCAGCTGAATTCTTCTGTTAGTTTACATCACTGCAAATTAAATTGGTGAGTGATATTCTCAAATGTTTCAGGATGAATACAAATAACAATTGTTGGAAAAGTTGAAAACATGAGCCAAATTTTTCCTTTCATTTTTGTAAGAGAAGTATGTGTGATCATATCATTAGCATATATTATTACATAAATCTAGTTTTTAACAAATTTATCAAAACATGTCCAATGGAGTCCTGTTCATCAAAGTACTTCCTGTCTTAATGTCTTATGCAGAATAGAATTTCTATATGATTTTGTCGAATAAATGCATAAAATAAATGAACTAAATGTCTATGACCTTATTCCATTTTCTTTTTAACAACAAACATTTTTGGTGACTTTCTTCTTAGAATTTATTTTTATGCTAGTTAATAAGTCTATTATACAAAATGTTATTTTACACCAGATGATTATACACCAGCTTGCCTTGTTCATACCACATGACCTAAAATTAGTTTGCACAATTTCAAAAAATCTACCTATGGTCAAATAAGAAAATTTAGCCTGGTGCTGCGGCACATTCCTATAATCCCAGTGGCTTGAGAGGTGGAGGCAGGAAAATTGCAAGTCGAAAGCCAGTCTTAGCAATTTAGTGAGGCCCTAAACAACTCATCAAGATCCTGCATCTAAACATTAAAATGGGCTGGAGATGTACCTTAGTGGTTAAGCACCCCTGGATTCAATCCCTAGTACCCAAACAGGAAACAAAACAACAACAACAAAAAAAAAAACAACCAAGAAAATTCGGACATATGAATGCGGATGTGTGTTATAAATTCACATGTCTCTAAGAATAAATTAAGAAAAGGACATTCCTAGGGCCTGTAAAGCAAATGAGCCAAAATTGTAAATAATTTTATAACATTTCAGAGATGATATTTTATAAGACAATACTTACTTTAATGTACAAGTTCTGATTTCATTTTTCTTTCTTATGGTTTTAGCGGCCCATGTGATCCTAGTCAAGACCACTCATTCTTTATGCCTTTGTGTCTCTGTTAGGGTCTTTCTCCATCAGCAATTCTTTCTCCTGAATTTTTAGCTCCTCCTTCTTTCTGGCTATTTGCCCTTAGACTCCCTCTTTATTTGCCTTTTCCCATCTTAGCTAAGATTCTTAATGAAGAGGCGTTGACCCTATTTTCTCACCTCCTATTCACAATTCAAGGAATCACAGTAGGAGTTTAATTACACCACCACTGACAAGGTCAATAGACTTGGGCAGTCTTCATCCTACTTCTCTACTCTCTTAGCCCTTTGGACTGTTCCCATCTGACATTTCACCTCTCTTGACATCAAGAATACATTTTGACACCCAGTCCTTCTCTCACCGGTTTGATCTCTCTTCTCTGTTTTATTCTTGCTCCTTCTCCCATTTCCACTAAGCCACACTATTTTCCAAGAGAGTGTCCTTGATTTTTTTTCTCATTTCATTCTACACACTCCTTCCGGGTTGTTTTATCCAAGTGACTCCCAAATTTATACTTCTAAAACTAAGTTTCTCCCTCAAGCTTTATACATTATTGAACAGGGGACACTAGATCTGTCTACATGGATGTCAATGGGTATTTCAGAACAGCTTCTTTGAAAAAGATTCTGCCTTCTTTCTCTTTACAATCTGCTTTGCCTTACACAATCATTTTTCCCCTGGAAACAGTATCACTGTTAACTAAGCAACCTAAATCCACTGAAGGATGGATGGTGCCCACCTAAGAAAACTCTTTGACTATTTCTTGCTGATATATAACTAATCTATGTTTGCATTGCCTTTGTGCCCTTCTCACGTCCCATACTGAAAACCTTTTCTCTATCCCTCTGCCATAACCTGGAGGTGAAAAATCAAACAGTGGCAAGTCCTACTTGCTCTGCCCAGCACTCTAAAATCTTCCCTGTACTGTGAAAACTCTTCATGTTACCAGATCCCTACAAATCCTGTGGTAGAATTCCTTGCCCTCTGCTTCATGTTTCCCAACCTCTTTACAAACAACTGTCTCCCCAGCTCTTGTTTATACATTTGTTGCCCTTTCTTACCTTACATCCTTCTTGCAGAAGGAGGTCACATTTTATCCTTTCTGTATCTTCCACAGAACACAAGGCATTTACTACATGCTAATTAAATGAATGCAAAAAATAATTTTGTGGAGGATTAAAAAGACTCAAATTTGAAATAAAGTGTAGAATTATAATCAATGTTAAAACAAGTATCAGAGTATTAGATAGCATTTGTTGAGCTTTCAGTGTGTGCCATGAGTATTGAACATAGCTGCTAGACTACAATTCAATTTCTCTACTCAACCAAAACTACAGCCCATTTAGGAACAAATGCAAAGTCAAAAATAAAGCATGTGTATACATAGAAAAGATGTTCTAATAAATTCTGTATGGAAATTTTGTTCCTTAGAACATATTTGTGTCAATAAAATATTATTTCCCCCAGGATCCAATATCTTTGATGCTAACGCTTATTTCTATGGGTAGGTCTCCTTTGTACTTCATATTCTGACAAATGAAAAGATTGTACATTTTCTTCAATTCAAAATCTATATCATTTAAAGTTCATTTGAATATCATTTAAGCAACATATTTTAATAAAGTGATAAAACTCAGCACTTTTAACAATTTATTATTGTAAGGAATATTTGCAGTATCAATTACATTAATAATCAATTCGATTAATCCAATAATTAAAAGGGAAAAAAGAATCTTTGAAGATTTTTAGCTCCACACAGATGGAATAAGCACATCCCACTCTATCTCTTTTGCTTCCTCAAGTTAAGCTCTAGTTTCATTAGACAGCATCTTTTTGTCTGTGTTCTTCTTTGGTAGAAGGGATAAATGAGCTTGCTTGGTTTTATTTTGTAAGGGTAGTTATCCTTCATGAGAAGTTTCTAGTCAAAGGAACAGAAAAAGGGCAGCCCTGCAGGAAAGAACCATTTTGACTGCTCTAGTCTAAGGGAACACCATACAAAGGTTGGGTGTGCTGCTTTCCCTACCCATTGGACTTGCAGTGAATTTCTGGGTGAAGCCTATCAATCATCCCTGCTTTCCACTAATAGGGTGGTGTCTTTATCTTTCCCTACTTGAAGCTATGGCCTCAGAGGATATAGGATGATGCCTAATTGTTCATCCATAAGTTACATTAAATATAAAGCATCTAAACATATAATTAAAAGACAGAGATTAGCAGAATGGAAATAAAATCATATCCCAACTTTTTGTTGTTTATAAGAAAATCAAATATGACTGTCAGTTAAAAGAATGGAAATAGATATGCTTTGCAAGTACTAAATGATAGAAAGCTGTAGTGACGATATTAGATATTAGGTAAAATACACACCAGAGCTAAGAAAACTACCAGGTACAAAGAACACCACTATAGAATTATGAAATGGTTACTCACTAAGAATATGTAACAGTTATATATAGGTATGCCATACCAATAGATTTCTAAAATACATGAAGCAAAACTGACAAAATTTAAAAGAGAAACAGATATATCCAAATTACAGTGGGGGAGTTAAAATACCTCTCTTAGTAATTAATAGAACCACTATAAATAAAAATCATTAAATATGTAGAAGAACTGAACAATACCATCAACCAGAAGGACCTAACAGATCTTTACAGAACACATTACCTTAAAATAGCATAATGCACATTGTTTTCAAACAAACTTGTACTGTTCACCAAATAGACAATATCATGAGTTATAAAACAAATCTTTACAAATTTTCAAAGTTGAAATTCTACCAAATATATTCTGTCAGCATGATGGAGACCAACTGAATATAAAAATCTAAAAATAACAAGGAAATTACTGTGCACTTGGAAATTAGACAATGCACTGCTAAATAACCCATGGTTAAAGAGGACATTTCATGTGAAATTTTAAAAAATTGAAATACATTTAAAAATGGTCAACTTCATGTACCACTAGGAAATTGCAAATTAGAACAACAATGAGAAACTACTGCACATCTATTAGAACAGTGAAAATTAAAACACTGATAGCACCAAAAGCAGACAAGGATGAGAAGCAAAAGGAAATTTTATTCATTGCTGGAGTGAATGTAAATGGTACAGCTGCTTTGGAAAGAGTTATAAAATTAAACATAATTTTACCAATGAGCCATCACCTTCTCTGGTATTTATTCAAATTAGCAAATTAGTTGAAACTTTTTTTTTCTTTTTTGTCACTAGTGGCTATTGACAAAGCACAAATGACTTTTAGAGCAGTGAAACTATTCTAGATGATACCATGTTGGTGGAGGATTTTTTTTAAAAAAATAAAAACATTGAAATAAATGGAAAAGGAAATATAACAAACATGTCGACATCTGTGGGAAGCAGCAAAGAAGTGAAAGAAATTTATTGTACAAAATGCTTATATTAAACAAAGAAGAAAGCTCTTAAATCAATCATCTAAACTTTCACCTCTAAAAACCAGAAAAAGAACAAAGGAAACCCAGAGCATGCAGAAGAGCAAAATTTAAAAATAAGACTGGAAATCAGTGAAACTGAAAACAGAAAAAGAATAAATATCAGTGAAACTAAGAAGTTGTTTTTTGAAAAGATCAGTAAAGTAATAAATTTCTAGAGTAAGAAATAAAGAAAAAGATGAGAAGATACAAATTACTAATAAAAAGAGATATAATTATAGGCCATGGTGACATTAATAGAAAAATAGGGGCATATTACGAACAGCTCTGTACATATCAATTCAGCATCTTGAATGAAAGTATTTTGTGGCCCTGAAAGCCACAAACTAGCAACTCCATTTCACAGAAGTTTAGTACAGATGGAAAATATATTTGGGACAGGTATGGCTTGGAGTATGTATTTATCTTTCTATCACTTCTTAGATCTAGACCTTTGACAAATTGTTTCTCAGTATTAAACATATGCATATGTGTATGTTTGCACAGAAGGTTTTTCTTTTTAAAAGCATAACTACGACTATTAATATTTTTATTATGTCATCTTTTTAGTTGATCTCTGTAAGAGGATTCTTTGAATAAATACTTTGTGATTAACAGGTGCCATATCTGCTTGATTACACACTTGACTTGGTTCTATTTCAGATTTCTAAATTCAATAAAGGCAGACATCATGTCACATTTATTTGTAAATATGGAGGTTAACAGAGTGTCCTGAATACAGTTAAGAGAGAAGTTTATGAAATTGAACTCTTTAATGTTCTTAATATGAATTGTTTAGTGTCTTCCATAAACATTGTACAAGTTCACATTTCACCTGGAAGTCTATAAAAGTTAACAGTAACTGAGTTTGCATCATCACTGGGCATTAAAATTATTTGGATATTGTTCCTGATCTGACGAAAGGAAACGTTTTATTCTCTAAATATTTCTTTCATTAGCAATCATGTTGAACTGATTTTCTTATGCTCTTTATACATTTATATTGTTTCATTCACACAGGACTTGTTCATGTATTTTCACAAGGAGACTTGCTAAAATAATGTCAAAACATTAAGAACAAACTAAAAAGGCAAAAGATGAGCAGAGAAATATTTACAGTATATTTGATGGGCGGATATGTTTAAGTAATATAAAGTGTTCTTATCAATCAGCAAGAAAATAGTGCACAGATAAATGGGAAAAAATTAGCCCAGGATAATAACAGCCTATTTTCAAAAGAA
Source organism: Glaucomys volans (assembly GCA_020662805.1). Taxonomy (NCBI): domain Eukaryota; kingdom Metazoa; phylum Chordata; class Mammalia; order Rodentia; family Sciuridae; genus Glaucomys; species Glaucomys volans. Next base: position 62,411 of record JAJEJO010003016.1, read on the forward strand.
TGAATGCATTTTATAAATGAATATATCTAAGATATTTAAGAGGAAAATAGTACTGCAACAAGAGTTCTCCCCCTCCCCGTGTGTGTGTGTGTGTGTGTATGAAATCATACCTATGAATCTTTAATTCACTGTTTTTTTTTTCTTTCTTTACTTTTGGGTTCACCATTGTGAAATTAGATACTGTATCTGCATTTGATTCTAATATTTTAAGCTTTTTTTGTACTTGACTCTAATCTGTCTGGAATTTATTTTTTTGTAACATATAAATTAGGGTGTGGGATTTTTAAATTATATGTTTAGAGCTTTTATTCTTATTTTCAATGACCTTATTATTATCAGTGTGCTTTGCCATCAAATAGACAGTATGGAAATTAGAGCAGGTGCATGGAAGTCAATGCTCTTTAAATTTATTTTAGCGTCTGCACTATAATCAGAGACCTAAAGCACTCCACTTAACTCTTATTTGTAAAAATTGGATAAAGCAGAACTCACCATAGTAATGAATTAAATCATTTGGACCCCATAAATAATCAGTACATTTTTAAGTCAGTAGAATTTAGTAATAATAGTAAAATCTAGGTCCTGAAATCTGGGTTCAAATCCCACTTAATCATTATCAGCTGTGTGACCTTGGACAAAGAGGCCCCTCCCTGGGCCTCCATTTTCTCATTTTATGTATAATTCATATCAATTTTTTTGTTAGTTACTGAAAGCATTAACCTTAGTGAACCTCATCTATTCTCCATAGTAGCCAAATTTTTATTTGCAGTCTATATTTGTGCTAATATAATAGATAAAAGTAGATATTTTCTTACACCTTTAATTTGTATTTTATGATTAACAGTGAGACCAAGAATGCTTTGTTAAATTTATTGTTCAAGGAATACCCTTTAATGTTAATTATCTGTTACTATAATTTTCCCAATTTTCTATTGAATTACTTTTTTTTTTTCTTATTTGTTCTTATCTTCACGTTTAGATTTGGGGAAGGTAGGAAGGAGAAAACAAGTTCTCACTTCACTGTTAAGTCATATGGATGTGGAAATATCATTTCTCTAATCCAAAAATAAAATACCTCCTCATATAATTTTATTTTTCAATGTTTTATTAGTGCATTATAGTTATATATAATAGTGGATTTCATTTTGAATATTCATTAACACATATAACATAATTTGCTCCATTTCAATCCCCATTACTTCCCAGTTCTCCTCCATTCAGCCCTCCCCCTGATCCTCTCTCCCTATTGGACTGGTTTTCCTTCTATTTAGTTATTATTTTTTAAATTGATGCATTATATGTACATATTAAAGTTGAATTCTTTATGATTTAATTATATATGCTCAATTTCATTCCATCATTCCACAGTTTTCTTTTCCACCCTCTCTCCCTTCCTCTTGATCCCTTTCCTCTACTCCACTATTCTCCCTTCTATTTTCATGACATCTTCACCCTTTTTTAAAATTACTTCTTTCTTTCTAACTTCCATGTATGAAAAAAATTCTACCTTTTGCTTCATGAATCTTATTTTACATACTATGATAATTTCCAGTTCCATCCATTCACCAAGAAATGTCAAAATTTCATCCTTCTTTATGGTTGAGTAAAACTTCATTGTATGTATGCACCACATTTTCTTTATCCATTCATTTGCTGTTGGACTCTTCAGCTGCTTCCATAACTTAGATATTTCTAATTGCTCAGCTGTAAGCATTAATGTGCCTCTGTCACTACAGTATACTGATTTTAGTTCTTTTAGAAAAATATTAAGGAGTAGGATAACTATGTCTTATGGCAATTTCAATCTTAGTCTTTTGATCAATCTCCATACTGGTTGTACTACACACTGGTTGTACTAATTTGCAGTGCCATTGAAAATGCATGAGTGTACCTTTTCCCCCACATCCTCTCCAACAATTATTACCACTATTCCAAATCATATTCATGAGTAAAAATATGACAGCTTTCCTTAAAAAATTCTGAGGTCAGTTTACTTATAGGTTCATGAACTGAGAAGGTCTAGGTCTATGCTTCCCAAGTCACGATGTGAACCAGCAGCATCTGCAGCATAGGGAGCGAGGTGGAAACACAGTGCTAGGCACACCACTTGCTGAAACAGCTTTATTCCAACCAGATTCCCTGATGATTGACATGGGGGTTGAGCAATACTAACAAAGATAATGCATCAAGATAAAATCTTAAAGTAAGATGCACAGATTTCTGCTAATCTATATTCACCTTTTCTATGTTGTATGGATAGCAAATATTTTCTGAGTCTATAATCTGTATTTGTTTAATTATTGGTATCATTTTCATATATTTGAAAACTGTTACACAGTCAAGAATGTTTACACAGTTAAGAATTTTGAGAGTCTTGGCTCCCTTAGAAGCAACTCACCCCACTCAAAAGCACATAAATATTTTTCTATATTTTCTTCTAATATTTTCGTTTAAAAATCACACAACTTATGTGATCAACAGTTTTTCTGAAAAGCAAAACAAAATAAATTTTAAGAACTCTGAATATGGAGTTAATTTATTATACTTGATAGACTGCTTTATAACCAGGTTTATTTTATCTCACGTACACGGGATCATTGGAATGTATTTTCCAGATGCTTTCAAGGCCATTCCAGCCATGAGTCTAAAGGCTTCTGAAGAATAACTGTTAAAATGAGGCAAAATATTTTAAATTAGCAGATCAATGAGCTAAATGTAGCATGATATTAGCAGGCTGGTCTCTGTGCTATTTTGGAATTAGGTATAAGGAAAATATGAGAATTTTACAGGCTTTCCAATAGTAACCAAAAAAAATATTGCATAATCACAATTAGTGTTGCCAGAAATGAACGCAGGACCCATTGCTGTTTAGTCACTCTCAGACCACTTAACAAGGGCGTCATATTACCTAGGAGATTTGAGTCCTGATGCCTAAGAATTTGTGCACCCTAGAAGTTTGCAATAGGTTTCTCTTCAACAACACGTATTGTACTATTTAAGAGCTCAAATTCTGGGTTTGGACTGCCCATTTTCAAATTTCACCCTCACCACTTCATAATGTAACTGGGAAATTAGGTTGATCTTCTGATTTGGTTTCATCAGCTGCAAAAATGAGGATGGAAATAGTTGCTGCAACGCAATGTGGTTAGAAGGATTAAATCAGTTAATATTTTAAAAGAACTCAGTTCAGAACCTGACAAGAATTAATATGCTCTAAGAGCTGTTAACAGAGCTAACTATTTAAACCATGTTGAGACAAAATAGTTATTTCACATGAAGATGAGGTAACTGGTTGGAAACTTCCCATATGAGAAGTTAATAGAGTCAGATTTTTCCCCCTTGGTATACATTCAGATGAAAACAAAATGAGATGGGCATGGTACCCATTACCAAATCCTCTGTCCCTTCTTCCCCTCACACTCACAATTTCCTTTAGGACTCTTTACCTACCTTTTCAATTGATCTTCCCTGTGAAAAATAAGGACATACAAGAACTTAATCTCCAATTAAGTCTCTTGAACTTTGTTTGTTACATAACAAATAGGCTTGGGTATCCAGAGTGTTTTCTTTCCCTGTATTGTACAGTCACCAATATGGTTTCAATAATAAAAACAAATGAGGGTTTCCTGTTAAAGTGAGCATTACTTGTTTCATAATGAGGAGACATAGTCTTCCTTTGACTTTCACATTTTGTCTTGTTAACATGTCTATTTCTCCTCCTTCTACTCTATCATAATAAAGCTTTTACTGGAAAAGGGGGGAAAAATCTAACAACAAAGAATCACTGCTCTTAAGGGAAGTAGGAGACAATGACTGCTAAGGATTTCAGACTGGACAGCATGTTTTATGTCCAGCTTCCTCCTGCTGCCATTTTATTGTTGCTGAGATAAATACTGCCTACCAAAGTCTTATGAAAGGACATAAGTAGCCACATAAATCTGGCTATGACTACATAATCCATCTCCGCACAGAGAAAAAGAAGTGTGCTCCAGCAGCTGTGCAAATCTTCTACCTTTACTATCTTCAGATCTTTGTAGAATACTTAAGTAACAAATTTGAAAATAGTTTTGTGGCTATATTTAAAGTTTGAAATTGCACCCACTTTTGTTTCATTTCCCAGTAGTTACTGTGCAGATTGTTCCATTATTTCTCAAGTTATGAAGTAATTTCACTGAGAATTTTCAAAACACTACATTGACATGAGGTAAAACTACACTTTGCTTACAACCAAACCAGGCAACATTTTTGCCATCAAAACCCATTATTACTTTCTTTTTGAAAACTATGAAAAAAAAAATCAGAATATGTATTATCTCCTTTGAATATGAAACTTTTCCCTTAGGTATACATCTAATGTTTGCACCTGATTTTTCAAGCAGAACACTCCAATTGCAGTACCCAAACCAAGGGAAGACATAGATTATGTAATTTCTTATCTCTATGGCATAGGGACTAGATGCCCAAGCATAAAATAACAACATGAAAATATAATGTGTGTTTCTCACAATGCTACTAATATGGAAATACTACATTGATATAGCTGAAGAGAAAAACATCATTATTCCTAATACCTCAAATTTGGTAGTTGTTTTCCATGTGCTTTTGCACCATGAGTGTTTTTAAAAGACTTGGCAAAAATTAAAAAAAAATTTAAAAATATGTTTAGATTTAGATAGCTTTGCACAATGAACCCTGGAGATTCTTCTAGGTACAGACTGCCTAGCTAAGAACAATGTTTTTATAGAATACTCATGCTTTTAGTTTTTTTTTTTTTCCCCTTTGTCCAGGTTATTTTTTTAACTATTTCTTTCCTCTTTTTTTCCCCCCTGATTAGCTTATAGCTCTGTAGTTCCAGCTGTTTCATTCTGTAACTCTAAAACCCTATCGCTGGGGAGTTCTGTGTAATTGCCCATAATATGTACCACATTATCCATTTCAGGAACTGTGCTGAAAGACAGCAGCAATAAGGGGGTTTCTAAAGGCAGTCTGGCTTACACTAATGGACCTAACAGGAAGGAAATGCAATTTGAAAGAAGCTGATGCATATGTTCTATTGCCGAATATAATGTTTGATTTAATTATTAACTGTCAGTGATGGAGAGGCAGATCCTGTTCAGCTCTACTTAGAGTGCAATGCTTTGTATTCAAAGAAAATAAATGACAAAAGTTTTGTCTTTCAATCCATAACTTAACAAAAGAATAGATGTTTCTTTCCACCAATGATCATAGTTTTCTGAATTACCTTTACTGTAGGCATAAATTAGGCAATTTTTTTTTTTCGAATCCTCATTTGGAAAAGAGACCAATGAAAATTTCTTGCTAGTATTTTCTTTTCCTTTCCCCCCATCCACTCCTCCCTTCCTTCTTCCTTCTCTCCCTCCTCAGCCCCTCCCTTCCATCCTACTATATCATACATGGAAATTTCCTCTAAGTGATTTTGAATTGAAGTCAGCGTCCTGCATTCAGTAACTTCTAAATCCTCTTGCGGTTGAGAGTTCTATCATGTGTTGACTGGCAGAAGGCATTTCAGTGAAGAGAGCTGAAATGTGTAGCTTTTTGTCTTCCTCTTTTTCTCAGAATGAGTGATTTGGCACTCAGCTCCTGTCCATTTCTTTTAATTGGCATTTTGTGACTTCCAGTAATGCTTTGTCCTTGTTTTAAAAGCCCATAATTGTATGTGAAAAGCAGAGAGCAAGATGTAAAGAACAATTTCATTAGAGAGCAAACATATTCATTCTTCTTCTTAGTTACTTCATTCTTATATTGATAGAAAATGACCTAATATACACAAGGAAATGGGTATCAGCCCACTGAATTTGCAAGGGAACTCAGTGAACAAAATGCTCTGTTGGGTCAGTCAGCTGGAAAAGAGTGGTTTAGTACTATGTGTAAACATAATAATGGAGCTATGTAATTTTAGTTGTGCATTTTATATCTATCTGGTGAGATTATTGTCTTTGACACTAGCCTAGGCAGATGCATAACTGGGGCTGAAATTAAACAATAGTGATGATATTTGGAGCTTGTCCAAAATGCTCTCTATTGTTTATGTAAGTGGCTCTGACAACATTATTTGATCCATAATTTCTCATTTTTTATTACACATATGTTCTTGCATATAACAGCACAGAACATCAACTCAGTGGGAGGCATTTTTCTTTACGATTTCAAAAGGAATTGTTTATTTTTGTCATGAGGATAATAGAAAGCAATGAAGCTTCCTGGAAATACAATACCACAATTCAAATGTCTAATTGATTTAGACAGATTAAAGAAAAAATATAAGGCAAATCTATATTTTTGTTCTCTCTAAAGCACAAACGTCTTATTTGAGAGTTGCCATTTTTATTCTCCAGTAAGGGCTTCACCACTTTAGTCATGAACAACTGGAATCTGGCTCATGAGGAATTATTACCAAACTAATAGAGTTCTTGATTCTAGGGAATTTAGAAGAATATAATTTATCCAAGGAAATGCTTAGGGAAAGCAGTTCTTGATGAACTTTAAAAAGTTCAAAAGCTCACTTCCTGGAAAGATATCAATCACAAATAATAAATGCCGCTGCTCAAATTCCATCATTTAAATCAACTGGAAGATAGTCATTCTTTCATATTTTTTTTCTCCCAGATTATATAGTTAGGTAAATTTGATAAATTCTCAAAGATGATTTTAAGGGAATCTAAGTCTTCCTATAATGGTTCTTTGTGTGTTTTGTCACTTTGTTGTAATTTAAAATAAATGTCATGTGTAAGCATTTTTTACTTTACTCTTAGAGATGTGTTATTTCATAATTCTAGTTAGAAAAACTTAAATTTCAAATGATTCAAGTTTTAAATATTTTTAAATATTCAAGGAAAAGTATATATTTGAACCATGGCCTGCCTGTCCTCTTCAACATTCAGAAATAATATGTATGTTATCTGACTTAGTCTGTCAGCAAAGTGGGAGAATTGCTTCCTGTCTGGAATAGTCGCCCTCTCAATGCACACACAAGTGTTAAGTAACCTCTCTGGAAAGTCTCACACAAAACTGCTTGAAAATACAGGTTATTTAAAATGGTGATGAGAGTCCACCTAATGGGACTGAAGTCCTTTTAGCGAGTAGTTATATACCTTTGGACTGATGGGAGGGATTTACCCAAACACTAAGAGATCTGTATATAAATACAGTGCAAATATTTGACCATGCAGGTGTATCTTCATTTCTAATATGATTCCTCCAGGCAGCAAAACAGGTGTTCTGGCTGCATGCTAATCAGGAAAAAGGATGTCTGAAATATGCATCTGCACACTGGACATCTGGGCAGAGATTGTCCATACACATTCTCAAGTGCAGAGTCTTAGAAAATGGGCCTCTTTTGCTTTACTTAGTACAGAGAGGCACACTTCGTATGTGGAAAAAACCCACATTCACCAGCCATTAGGGACTGCCACTTATTGTGTGGCAGATGAGGTGTCCAGAATGCAGACACTGACTAACAAGCTGGCTGAGTTTAAGACAACTTGGTAAAAGTTTCTAGGTTGTCTGGAAGAGTAAATTTTCCCCCAACGTCAGGATTGGATATTCAGGAAGGTAGGGGTCAGGGGTCATTGGAAGGAAAGCAGAGAGATAGGTAATGTTTATGCAGAAGTTTCCTATTTTGGTTCCCTTCATTTCATTCAGTTCACTTCTTTTTATTTAATTCCTCCCTTTTTCCTCCTCAGGGACACCTCTGCTCTTTTCCTTCTTCTTAAAATAAGAACTGAATTTTAGTTGATGGAATTTGCAGAATACAAAATATGGTGTGTTGGATTAATTAGAATATTTCACAGAAACTTTGCTGCCTTCAGTTATTCTCTTGACAAAGATAAATGCAAATTCTTACAGGACTGATAAACTCAAGTCACATTTTCTGGATACATTTCTATAGGTGCTAGACAAGTAAAGTAGCATAATAAAGAGAGAAACAAGTGAAAAAAATGAACAAATGGAAGATATGCTGCAAAATGTATTCACGGCTCCTGAAATGTGTTCAGTTCTGAATTTTTATTTGGTCCATCTGCCCTACCATATATTAACACCATAATTTGTCTCAAAGATATACATCCCTATTTTAAAATATTTAACATTAAAGTGAATTACCTTGGATTTTTATGTTTTGAGTGGGTATTTTGTGTCTACTTAAATTACAACCTAAAAATTACCCAGAGGAAGAAATAACTGCACCCATTCGTCCATGAATATTGACTACATATTTTGACTGTATATTACATTCTCCAACATTTATTCATCAGCCAGGAAAGAAGCTCTGTAGGGAACAGACACAACCATAACAGTCTCTCCTTTATCAGAGGCCACGATTGCTCACCTCCTTCCTGAAGTCAATTCCAACTGGGCTCCTGTTGAATTCAAATTCTTTTATCATTTCAGTGATTGACAGAATGATGCAGAGGACAGTAAATCTACATTTTAACATTTGCTAAATTTTTCCAAATCTGTCCCTAACTTTTTCTCATCACTGATGTTTAAAAAATTTTTCTAAGCATTTATGTGTGCTAGTTAATACCAATATTTCTTCTATAATGACATTCCACTTTTAAATAAGAGAACATGAGATCTTACAGAGACATTGTTCAGGATTTTGCAGTTTTCCGAAGGTGTGCTTTGTCAGCATTGGCAATAACAAATATTAGTAATACTAAATAATGAATAATGATGCAAGATTTGATATAACAAGAAGCTTCTCCTCTCTACTTCTCCCTGTGCTCCCATGCCTGGAAGGTAGTTCTGCACTAAAGTTACCTATGCACTGTTGGCATCTGTGCCTCCTTCAAGGTCCCATTCAGATAACACCAGGTCCAAAATTGTTCTCATCAAAACTCAAACTGGAAAACAAATCAATTCATCCTTATTTGAAGGTATCTGATCCATATACCAAGATATACAGAAAGAGACAGAACAAGAATCATTGCTTAAGTGACTCTACAGCATCCAAGACAGACATTTAAATGTAAGAATTTAAAAAATAAAATAGAACCTGGCATATAATAAGCTGAAATTACAAATAGGCTTGAAAATTCTCTTTTCAGAAGATGGAGAGCAAAAATGATGAAATTTCTTATTTTATTAATTTAATCCTGAAAATGTCCTATTCTCATTATTTGATTAAAATTTGTAAAGAGATTTAAAATGAATGGGCTTTAAGTTGGAGATGCAGGCAAATCCTCCGTTTTGTATTAGCTTCTATTTCCACAGCCCTTTCTACATAAATTCCAGTTTGTATTACGGCTGACCAAATATCATGGGTATGACCCATGTAAATATAGGTTTGTGGCAAGGGAGTCCTTTCCTGTCTCATTACCTTGTAAGGGGAGAGGTGTCTGTCTTATTCGCCTGAAGATATAATTGGCATATCCAAAGATAAGGCATCTGCAAGTAGAGTAATATTGATTGGGGTTATTTTGCTTGTGAATAGAAGTAAAATACAAAACTGACATGATTGGAGCTCAATTTTAACAAAATACAGTTTTCTGCTTTTGTATGAAGAGCTAAAGTCACTGTGGTAAAGCAATATTAAGCTCATTTGAGATTTGTTATAAGGTTCCTGAAATACGTTTTATAAATGAACAAGTTCTGTGCAAGAAAACATGCACAGAATATATGCTTACTTATTTTAAGCACTATCTATTCATATAAATTAATTTGGATAGAGAGAAGTTGAAATCAAATCATTTGCTTTGAAATAGCCAATTAGTTTTTGGCTGAATAAGTTAGCTGTCTTCCCCACCACCCTAAACTTCTCTGCCTACTTTCTGTCAGCCAATAGCCAATTTAAGTTAGACACACACACACACACACACACACACACACACACACACACACTGGGAGAAGTGTAAGAAAAAGAGAAAAACAATAAACATTCCAGAAATCCTGGGAGTCTATGGTATAAGAAAATTTGTGTTGTTTGGAGCTTCAAAGAAGGAAAAAAGAATAAATTAAAGAGTCTCAAAGAAAGGGGGAAATATCTCCGAGTAGTCCTTTCTGCTTCTTGCCGAGAGCAGAGCTTATCGAGCAAGTGACCTTTACGAGATTATTGTTTATGATCACTTGGCGTGTGCCAAGAGTAGCAGGAAAGAATATTCCAATTTATTTCAAAGGTTACATATCAAAATTGAATATGCAGTACAACTACATTATCATATGGTATAACTTTTACATAAGAAGTTGGAGCTGAATCACTACCATTGTTTCCCTTCAATTCAGTGTGTTTTGATTTCTGTTCTGCGAAACATATCCCTTCTGATTCCGAAAATGGAATCTAGTGCCGTGATGCAAATAAAAGGGAAAAATGTTGCTGTTGTTTGTTGTTGCTGTTGTTTCTCCAACTGAGAAATTTGATTCAAGTATGAGAGATCTATGGAATGATTTTCTCAATGTATTCCATCCCAAAGTAATGAAATTTAATTTCAATTTTCACACTTTTTTAAACAAGTGATCACCATCACCAGCAATGTGCTATGGCAGTTGAAATAACAATACAATACAGTCACAGGGGCTGCAGCAAAAGAAAATTCTGCTCCTGGGTCGGGGGGAGGAAAATTGACCTACAGGGACATATTTCTTTCTCTGCCCTTTAAAGGCTTTTAGGAAGAGGCTACTGGGCATTTTTCTGTCTTCAATTTTCCTGTACATGCAACTTAATGTTTTAGTTCAATAAGTCTGCTTATCCTCAACATTGCCACTTTGCACAGAGCCAAACATAAACCAGGAGAGCTTCCTTTCCTTTTTTCCTTCTCAATTGTCAAACGTGGCTGTCAGAGAAGCTCCAGTGCAGGGATGCCCATAGCTAACCTCATTTCTTTCTTCAATTTAGCTACTTGGGAAAAGAGGACTATTGTCTCATAGGGCGGAGAAGCAATTCTTAAAATCAGCAGATCAATCTGCAAATATGTGCTTAATGTCTGCTAGACCTTCAGCATACTTTGGTGTCAAAGTTCAACATTATCACTTTATCTTAGGGGCAAGAAAAATAAATGGAGCAACTGTCTTCTTCTTTTCCTTTCCTCTCTGCTCCTAAACCCAGCCAGGAATTGCAGACATGGTGAAATGGTGTAGTCTATACCTCACCAGGAACAGCCAGGAAAGTCCTAGAACTCAAAGCATCATTCCCCCTGAAACTGGGAATTTTAAATCAGGACTCTGTCTGTTTAAACCACAAATATATTTCAAGCTGGTGGCACAGAAGAGTCCAACACACCATCTTCTGGCATCAGAGCCCCTTTAAATAAGAGAATCTGAATAGCTCCTGCAGCTTTTGAAATGCCCTCTGATCTCCACCGTCTCTAATGCCTGCTCTCACGTGTACTTCCATAGGTTCCCGCGGTAACTGACAACGTGGCTCCCTGGGACTTCAAAGCCCAACTTTCCACTTTGTCTGGTGAAAGAGAATTTAAAGAACGGCAACAATGAAGCAGGCATAACGGTGGAAAATGAATCCTGAGGTAAACAAACCTGAAAGACTTTTATGCAGAAATAGAAGGTTGCATCAGTGTGACAGAAAGTCCCAGCAGACCCTCAAGCTGTGTGGCTCCTCCTACACGCCACTTGCAAGTTTCACAGGCCTGTCCTTCAACTTGCAGACTAACACTGATCTACAAAGAGATATATACCTTCATAGACTGCTTTCCCATTCTATAGCTGAAAAGCGAAAAAGTGCTTCCACTCTTCCCAGACAATACTTCGTAGGCTGTGTCCTCGCAGGAGCCATCAATTTATTTTTTCCTTCCTTCATTCACTCACCTACTCAGTTTTTGCCAAGTATCACTTCAATGCTAAAGACTTTCATCTGAAAGTATTTTATCTCATTTAAAACACTTTATTCCCATTTACAGACTAAGAAATTGCAGCTCAAAGAAGTCAATTTCTTTGTCCTAAATCACAAATAAGAGGCAAGAGCGAATAGTGAACTGAAGACATTGGACACCATGCCCACTCAAGTGCTTAGAATGCCCTTGAAATATTTCAGGGTGAGAGTAAAATTATCCTGACCTCCAGGTGAAGGGTGTGGAAAACAGGAGGTGCACAACCAAGGAGTGGCCACAAAAGAACCGTCCTTATCTCCAGGTGATCTTGTCTGTGCATAAGGACCAGGGCCAGTCTAGGTAGGACAGCAAAAGTAGAGGATGTATAGCGACTGCATGAGAAAGACATCCTGGCCAGTCTCAACATCTATCAGATGGGACCAAGAACGCCTTTCTCCCCACACGGCGCTCTCTGAGGAAGTGGTGAAGATCGTTTGCAGAGCCTCTGTGTGTTGCTGCCCGCTCCCTCGGTTTGCACACAGGTACCTCAAGAATTCTGCTGTCCAGCCCTGCTCAAAGAGCACCTGCTGGTGTTTTTGTCTTCTGCCCTCTGCCATTCCTTTCCGCCACCTCATCTCTCTAGTCCCCAGATGCCAAGATAGATCCACTAACTTCACTGCACTCCTCTCTGCAGCTGCTTTCAGAGCATCCAGCCTCTAGAAAGCAGCAGTATATATCCTTGGTTGACTCTAATAGCAGCACCTCAGTCCAGCGGAGGAGTAAATTCAAACTGACACTATCCACTTAGAGTTTTAGGTATTTGTTTCTGGACTCTCTCAGAGCATTTACTGGTTAGGATCAAATAAAATATATTGTTTCTTCTTCTTTTTTTGTCTTATCTACAGCCTTCCTTCAAAAGGTCTTTTACAGCCTTGGCAACAACCATTCATTAATCTTCCCAATGTTTTCTGGGTAAAGAAGGGACAAGGCAACTTAACAACCCATTTTACAGAAAAGAACTCTAAAGCAGAAGACGTTTAGTGACATGCCCTGAGTCATGCTGGGAATAGGTCCTCAGGGGAATCAGTGCAAGCAGAAAACTTCTTGGGGCCCTCAAGAAGTTCTCTTCCTTCCCATGCCATCGTAGGGGAAGAGTTAACTTGACACCGAGACCTGCACCTGGGGTGTTTTGTTACTTTTTAGAATTCTGTGCTTTTTATGCCAGTGATTTACAAACTGTCATCTAAAGAAGCTCAAGTGTCCACAATGGTGCTTGAGGGTTTGTGGCAAGTAATAAACTATTTTCTGCAGAACAATGAAGATTAAACTGCCAAGGAACCCATTGTATGCTTTTCCTTCTTTTTTATATTGAAGTTCTCTCTGAAAATTCATTTTTTTTAAGGTTTGAGAATCACTGTGTCAGGTCATGCTTTTGCCCAAAATAGGCTAGAGTAGAATACTTAGGAATCAGCCTCAGTAATGTCACACCAGAACTCAAAACTTGAAGATCTGAAGCTAATTGTATAACAAAGAAATAATTTCTCATCAAGAGAAGTGGAGCTCATTATACCCTCGAAATAATTTGAGACAGACGTCTTTTTTTAGACCATCTAGCTTCAACTTTCATTGACTAAAGGAGTGCCAAATCATAGCACTTATTAATATTTTGTCTGTGAGTCCCTTACTTTGTGATTTCATTCATACCCTGAAAATAACATTACACACAACTAAATCTTACCTGGACCCAAATGAAGGCCTTCGTAGAGTCTCCTGAAGTCTGGAGATTTCAGGAGTGCTTCTACTGGTAAGTACAAGAAGTTTTAGTCAGTCCCCAGATTCTGGGACTCCCTTTGCAAAATTTTTTGCTGTCATCTCATGGCAATAAAGAGCATACTCAGAGACTCTCCAAGCCATGTAGGCAAAGCTTGCATTTTCCAATCTTTGCACAAGTCACCCTGCCAGACAATCTTCAGCACGTTGTTTCTTCTCTTTCTGGAGTGACTCAGTTAAACTAGCTAATGTGTTCTACTCGGGCTTTATGCTCCTGAGTCTCCTGCCACTAAAGTCTCCTGCACGGGTTATTCCTTGTTTGCCCCACGCTCTGGATTCCTTGTCCTTTCCCACTGTACTCTATGACTAGAAGGCTGACTTGTATTGACTTCATCAACAAACTCCCTTGTCCTTGCCTTCTGCCAATGCAGGCACTGGCAGAAGGCCAGAGGAGGGGAAGTGAGTAGGCCAGTGTTTTGATCTCCCTAGTAGCTCCCTCCCTGGGGGTCCCATGGACTGACTGCCTCTGTGAACAGGCAGCTTTCTCTAAATAGCCCTTTCCAGGAATCTCTACCTCCCTTTGCTCCATGAGGCCTGAGAATATAACTTCCAAAATATTCTGCTACCTTTCTTACCTAAGCTTGCTCACACCATAGCAAATCATCTCTTAAAAGCCTTTTCTCTAATTAGCCACTTTGAGGATGCCATGTGTTCCTTCTTCCCAGGATGCTAACTGGGATAATTTCCTTGCCTGATCTCTCTTTTGGAGTCAGTAAAATCTCTGGTTCCACTGTACTTTTTCTACAACATGGGGATAGGTGCCACTTATGCCATGTTAAAATTATCTGCTTATGACCATTTTCCTTCCCAGAGTTTGAGGATACTCCTATATCTTCGCAATGCTTGCCACAACACTGAGCCTCAGTTAAAATCTGTGTAGATATTTTCAACCACTGTTGGCTTCCTGATGCAACTGTATCTTCATGTGCATATCATTTCCATTCTGAGCTCAGGGATAGGAATATATAATAGGTTAGAATTATTATTATACATTCCTGAATGAGAATTTTTCCATCATTAATTTTTCTCCAGTGCTTATTGACTGTTTGACATAGAGTAAATGTTCAATGTTTGTTGAATAAATGAATGGGTCCCTATTTTTATTTGAAACCAAAATAGGGAAGAGACAAAATAAACATGGCATGCTCTTTTGTTTTCCCATTTTTAGCAATTTATATTTTTCTTCACACCTTAATTTGGGAACAAGAGTAATCTGTTGATTCCAAATGCTCAAAAGAATAAAAGAAATCTACCGAGGATAATCAAAGTAAAGATCAACTGTCTTATGTCTTTGCATATTTCATAAAGCCAGTAACTATTTTACTAATGTGTAGGACTCACCATATTTTTTAATAATTCATTTGAAGTTGGAAGAAATCTCAGAGAGTATTTCATCCAGTCTCTCGTGTGAAAATAACAATATTATTGTACACCTAATATGTATCACTTTAAAATACGGGGAATAAGCTGATGAACAACATAATCTAAAATGTCTCCCCTTATGGACTTTATGTTACAGACAGAATAAACAAAATAAACAAATGAAGCTTATAGGGGGTTAGAGATGGATATTAAAAGAAAGACCAGGGGATGTCAAGTTGCTTCTCTTGCATGAGGAATCCCACCACCATACCTGTAACAGAATGACAGGTGGCCCTTCCATTCTGATGGCATTTCCAGTGACAGGGACATTCTACCTCAGAAGGTGACTACTGGGGTAAATCCTTCTAGTTGCTAGAAGATTCTTTCTGACACAAAAGCCAAATCTGAGATGTCCATTTTCAAACAAGAAAATATCAACTTAATGACAACCCTTTGAATTAGAAAATAAATTACCTGAGTTTCACAACTCATGATTTTAAAGATTTCTCAAAATATTATTTCTCACTTTCTTTATACATAGTGATTCCAACTTGAACATATACAATGTTTTAAAGGTGACAGTAATATCTTACATAGTACTGATTCACCCTTTAAAAAGCATGTTCACACACTTTATACTGCCTTGCAATCCTCAGAATAACCTCCAAAATAATGGTATCTTCCTTCTCCGAATGGGGTGACTGAATCTCAGATGTAAAGTGAGTACTTTGGCAGACGTCTGAATTATATACAGAGAAGACCCTCCAAAAATCTTGGTATATACCAACGTGTTTGTTCTGAACTATCAGGCTCTCTGGTCTAGTGAGGAATAGGTAACTGTATCTATTCTTTGATCAGCATGTGATCTTGACATTCAACAATGCTGGTTTAATAAGAGCAATTTGTAGTCTTATATATTTTCAATTGATGTTTGAGAATAAGCTTCCTAACCATTTCCTTCCTGTCCAAATTAGACATTCCTAATAAAGAAATTAGCAATTAGCCAGGCATGGTCATGCATGCCTATAGTCACAGTTGAACTCAAGAGGCTGAGGCAGGAGGATTGTAAGTTTGAAATCAACCTCAGCGATTTAGCAAGAACCTACTTTGAATAAAATAAAATAAAGGAATGAAGATGTCGCTCAGAGGTAGAGCACGTCTGGATTCAATTCTCCAGTATCACAATAAAATAAAATGAAATAAAAAATAAAATATGGGCTTAGGATGTAGCTCAGTGGTGAAGTGCTCTTGGGTTTAATTCCTAAAACAAGAAAGGAAGGAAGGAAGGAAAAGAAGGAAGGGGCAACTAATGTGTGAGGGAGAAATAGGTTTATATCCCTTGGGGACCTAGAAATCTCCAGAAGCTCATCTTTCTAAAGTATAATTGTTTACTCACTTGAGCACCTTGCTGCTTAAAAATTCTCAGCATAAAAATTTCTCCTCTGTGGAAAATCTAAATTCTATGACTGCAAAGGTCACAGCATACTGTCAATCTGAAGAATGATTTGGGAGAAACTATTTAAGGTCCCTGAAGTATAATTCAGCCCAAGACAAGTCCCTCTCTAAACGGAGAGCATTCGTTCTTAACCAAAGGCCAGGCCATGGAATCCAGTCCCATGAAATTTCTTGTTTAACAGAAAAGCTACCTGAAAGCATGAATTTACATTGCAGTAAATACTTAAATACAGGGAGATGGAGAGCATTTAGAGACTTCTAGGTCCCTAAAATGTGTGGGTGACATTTAAAAAAAATAAAGCCCTTTGAAGATAAAGGTATTTCTCTTTCACACATAATAATTGCTAATTTTTTGTACTATTATGTCTAAACCCTTCTTTGTCCCAAGCAATATCTGATCCTTGAGCTCAGCAGCCCAGAAATTCTGTTACTTTTATTAAATTACAATTTTTATGTCTCAAGGGAACCTAATCAGAAAATCATAAGCAACTTGGAAGAGATCTGTATCTTTTAGGATTTCATAACTATCCTTGTGGCCTTCTAGATAAGGAGGTGAGACTAATTTTTAAATGGAAAGATAAATAATCAAAGACTGTGGGTGTTGTCATAAAGAAAGCACTTCAGTCTGTTTTCTGTTTCTGTAACAAAATACTTGAGATGCAGTACTTTATAAACAAAAGAGGCTTATACAGCTCAGAGTTCTGAAAATTCCAAAACATGGCACCAGCATCTGTTTGGCTCTGGTAAGAGCCTCATAATAGATGATCTCACATGGAGATGGGACAAATATAGTGGGTACATGGTGAGATAGGAATCAAGAGATCTAGAGGGACCAGGCTTGGTCTTCCTTATAAAAACCTCTCTAATGACAACTAATTCACTCCAGGAGATCAGTATTAATCCCTGATTAAAATCCCTGATTTTAATCCCTGATTAAAAAAGCAAGTGAAACCCCCCATGACCAAATCACCTACTAGGAGGCCCCACCTCTTAAAGATCTACCTCCTCAATAACATCATGCTGAGAGATTAAACTTCCAGGGACAAACAGAAAGGATACTGAAGGATGAACCGGAAAATGATAGTGAGTGGAGTGTGGAGGGAGGGAGATAACATTGTGAAACACTTGGCTGGAAACAGGAAAAAACAATTTTTAAAAAAGGTAAATAACAATTAGCTTCCTTCCCCCATGAGTTTAGTGAACACTGGATTGAACATAAGCAATTTGTTTCCATGCAACTGGAGCTCTTGGCACCTGGTGGGGTTCGTAGGATTTCTCATAAGAGAAAGAACAAACAGGGCACCACTATAAGAATTGCAGAAACTCAGGGAGTCTTGATGAAAGTGCAGTCACTCTGGAAAGCAGTATGGAAATTCCCTAGAAAACTTGGAATGGAACCACCATTTGACCCAGGTATCCCATTCCTTGGCCTATATCCAAAGGACTTAAAATCAGCATACTACAGTGATGCAGCCACATCAATATTTATAGCAGCTCAATTCATAATAGCTAGATTGTGGAACCAACCTAGATACCCTTCAAAAGATAAATGGATAAAGAAACCGTGGTATATATACACAATGGAATATTATTCAGCCATAAAGAAGAATAAAATTATGGCATTTGCAGGTAAACGGATAGAGTTGGAGAATATCATGCTAAGTGAGATAAGCCAATTCCACAAAACAAAGGCCAAATGTTTTCTCTGATAAGTGGATGATGATACTTAAGGAGCAAGGAGGGAGGGAGGAAGGATGGATAGTGTAGAAGGAAATGAGGGGTGACCAGGGGAGGAAGGAAAGATAATGGAATGTACATTACCCTATGTACATTACCCTATGTACATATATGATTACACAAATGGTGTGACTATATTTCGTGTACAACCAGAGAAATGAAAAGCTGTACCCCATTTGTGTACAATGAATCAAAAATAAAAAAAATAAAGAATAAAGTTTTTAAAAATAAAAAATAAAATACTCATCACATCTCCAGGCCTGCTAAGCCCAATTTAAAATCCAAGGTTTGGCACTAAAGTAGGGGAGGGAGGTAGTACTTGCTGTTTTATAAACAACTACTGAATTCATGTTGCCTTTCTCCAAGTTTGTTAAAGTAATTCCTATTTTGGTTTCATATGTTCACACATGGTAAGAAAGGGTCAAATGCCCAGCCTGGTATATCTGAGATCTTGTGGGGAGGAAAATTAACACTATTATTGGATCTAAGTATATGTACACTTATGCATTTTCAGTGAATGCCTGAGACTTGCAGACATTTGTGTGGTGAACCATACATACACCCATTGTCCATCACTTGTGGTCACCCACCTCACAAACAGCAAACAATTAGCAATGCACAGTGAGGCTGCTACTATGTTCTCTAAATCTTCTAGGGGTCTCATCCCTCACCTTCGTCTTCACACATAGTAAGTCTACTCAAGGGGTAAGGAGGGAAGCAGTTTTGTTTTCTGTAGACTTACTTGAAGGAATCCTGGTTCTGTAATCTGTAGATCAGCTGTATTTTCAGTTAAATTCAATGTGATAGCTAGGTTAAACTATGAGCCAGCACAAAATACCTTATTGCTAGAGGAAAATGCATTCTGAGTGGTCAAGTAGATTTTCCAAAGCATGTTTATCAGTGTGTGACTGCAGAGATATGGAAATGGGAATCCTGTTTTCTCTGCCTGTAAAATGTTGGGAGCGGCTGGTCCAATGGCACTAGCAAACGCTTTGGAATTTAAACAGCCTTTGCCACATAGAAGCCAAGCATACCTTGGACTTTATAGCATAACAACTAAGAAAAGTTGATGTTCATAAGCCTTTTCCCAGGGAGTCTGTGAGAATTAAACAAGAGAATGTATAGAAAGTGCCTAACAGTAGCATGCAACATTCACTCAAAATATGGTAATTCCCCTTGTCATAATATTATATATTTTTTCATTCTCAGTTTTGCCTGCAACACCATTTCCAGATTCTCTTCTCTCCAGCTTAATGACAGTTCCTTCTTCTTTATGCCCTTGCCTTCTGCCTAGACCTGAAGCCGCACCCCCATTCAGAGTCCAGCATTGAATTGTATTCTTTCTTCACACCCATCTCAATGGAAACTTCTGTCTTTGTGTTTCTTTTTGGAAGTTTTCCTCAGGTAGAATTTGGTGCCCACCCACTGCATGTCAAAACTTGCTGTGAACTTCACAAATATTATGACCTAATTTAATCTTCATAACAACCTATGCAAAATTATGGGCTGGAAAATCTAAGTCTCAATGAGATGATATAAAATGCCCAGAATGGAAGAACCAGAATAAGAAACTCCCTCTGTTTATAACATTGTACTTTTCAGTTAATGGTAGAGAGAATAGTTGTCCTTTTAGAGTGAGTAGAAGATAAAAGACAGAAAAAAAAAAAGCCAGACTCTGAGAAGTGAAAAAAGAGAAGATGTATGAAGTTCACCTGCTCCAAATGCCCACCAGATCTACCTATTAAGGCAGTGTCCAGGTATTTATGCATGATGCCCATGTTTTGAAAACAAATTTTAGCATGGGAGTCCCCTTCCCACTATTTTCTATATTTTGCCATGGATATAAAGGCCTAATTTGAGAGTTCTTTCTGCAAATCATATTGACAAAGCAGTCTAGTGAAATGAGAACTTTAGCAACAGAAGTGTGTAGCATATTCTGCTGGGGTGCAGATGTTGAAGCATGTAGTAGGATCCTGGCTGAAAGGTTAGGCATCTCACGTTCTACTCCTTCAGCTCTTGCATGCCTGACTTTAAAAGAAAGGAAAAAAAGGAAGAGAGAAAGAAAAAGAAAACAAGGTGACATGTCTGTCGCTTCCCTCTGAGACATGCCACACACCATAAAACACTTCAATCGCCACTCACACTTTGAGTAATTTCCTTTTAGGCTTGGCTCCTCCTTTGAGATTTTTTTCAGGTAAACAGCATGAGATTAGTGTCTGTAATATATAGTAAAAAGCATGGGTGCTTTTACCTCGCTGTTTTCATTAAACTGAAACCAAAGCCAATAAGCTTAATTCAATAGCGATTTTGAGTGTCAGTTTAAGAGTGAGGTATTAAAAAGGAATCTTAATTTCAGATAAAATTCTCAATAATCTACAAGGTATCTCCAAAGATGTAGATTTTATGTTACAATCTCTATGTCCAGAAATTTGTATCCAATCCTAGGCAGTTTTCTTATATGGCTGTCTCTGCATAGGTGCTTCATGATTGCCTCTGTTTTTCTGTGAGTTTTCTGAGGCTAAAGTTTCCTAGTTTGTCAATAAAGTGGCACAAGGATGTTAGCTTAAGACAATTGATTCTTCTCCTGATTCTGGCACTGCACCCGAATGGGTCTCAAATCCAGAATTTAAAAAAAAAAAAAAGAAGGAAGAGAAAATTGAAAAGACAAGAAGGGAGGGAGGATGTGGAAGGCAAGAAAGAGAAAAGATTACTGACAAAACACTACTTGAAAATCAACATTGTCAGTATGATCATTGTCACTTGATTTAACACTGCACAATTTAAAATTCATAATGAAATCTATTTTAACTGTGAAATATACAGATTCTGAAAAGATTTCTTATTGTAAAAATATGAATACTGTGTAATAGACGTTTCTTTCTTCCCCCTTCTTTTTAACCTCTGAGGGTAATTTTACCCCAAATTATGTGAAGTTGAAGTCATCAACCATATCCAATTAAAAATGCTAAGCCAGTTTCATCTGGAAAGAGAGACACTGACAATATCTAAATATATATATGATAAATTAGTTATTGTCAAAGCTAAGGCCACTCATTATTGTGCTTATGCAACAGTGTCATCTAGTGGACATTGGTCAGGCGAGTTGTCACCACCAAGATTCCTGAAGGAGCTTGTTTTAAATAAGCTGGCCTTAAATGAAAATATGCTTTGTCTTTTTCAATTTCCTGAAATTAAGGCAATTTAAATAATTATTTCGAATCCAGGTCCTCATTGCAATTCGCTTTTTTTCCCAGAGTAGTAACAGAAACTGAGAACTTTTATATGTCTCCTGAAAGATAAATAATTTTGAGATAATTTTTTCTTTTCTAAGACAGCAAAGAACAAAAGAAAGTAACAAAATGACTATAAAAGGTAGATGTCAGTATATATGTAGCAATTAGGAGGAGGAAGTTGGAGCTGAAATATTATGGAGCAGAATTCCAGTTTTTAAATCTAAGGGAATAGTGGCTACAACAACAATGGAAAAAAACAAAACAAAACAAAACCAAACAAAAAACAAAGAAAGTATGAAAGTATATGGGAGTTCTGTTGTTTAATTTCCAAAGCTTTGCCATGTTTCTAGTTTTTTTTTGTACATTTATGCTGAAGAGCTGTCTTTTGAAACATAATTTTTCAAAATCCCAGAATTTTTCACAAAATCTTTAAAGTGTCATTAATTTTAAATAATAGATTTCTGTTTGTCTTTCATTTTTCTCTAACTAATCAAATACTAAAGACACATAATGGACATTGCAGTAGATTCTAAAATTTTGCTGTTTCCCTGCATTCAAAAATGATTGGAAAATATAAGAATATTGCATTTGCTGAGAAGTTGCAAAAGTTAGAATTTAATCAAGATAAATTTGGACACTAATTTTTTAAATCCCAGTAACCCAATTATTTTTTAATTAATTAAGTGGCCATTAGTAGGTGCTCATTATCTTGCCTTGCATTTTAGAACTGTTCAAAGATAGGGTGTTGTTTTGTTTGGTTTTTAATATATTTTAGTCGTAGATGGACACAATACCTTTATTTTACTTATTTATATGTGGTGCTGAGGATCACACACAGTACCTCCCATGTGCTAGGTGAGTGCTCTACTGCTGAGCCACAACCCCAACCCCTGTTTTAAAGCTCTGTTTCAGAGAAAGGGGAAGAAGAGATTTAAGGCTTCTGAGAAGTGTAAAATTTCCATTTTTCAAGTATAGAGTTCTTGTTTTGTATCCTTGGCCCTCTAAATGAAAGTTTTACACACAGTGGTTATCTTTGATAGTATTGCCTCATTTAATGGGATTGAAAATGTTAAAGGGATACAGAGGAAATAAACACAACTAAATTTTTCTTCCTTTGATTTGATGCAATGTGTTTTTTCCTATCCATTTATCAGGTTAAACTATTGAAATGACAGATTATGCAATGTGATATGGTGTGGTAGACAATTTCTACAACACAGACATACTACCACACTGATGCTATTCTGAAGGCTCTTGCCTATATATTCTTTCATATTATTAAGAAAATAATTAGTTGTTAAAGTAATTTGCCAACCTGAAGCAATGGAAAGTTCTAGCATTCTAGCAAATATAAGCATTTATTTGAAACAGAATATTATTTCCTCAATAAACAGAAAATACTCAGCCATCCAAAATATTATGTTTACTTTCTTTTTCAACAACGTGATGCCTACTAATTAAGCAAAAATTCGATCTGCCTTCTGGATGTAATTTTTATTAAACATTAATTGAAAATTAGGAGGGTTGGTATTTCAAGATAGAATACATGGATTGGTTCATATTTTGTGTGTGAAATTCACTAATTTGTGATAGTATAAAACCTGTCATATTAGAAATATCTTATGTTTTAAGCATATTTATATTCATTTGAAATGCTTAGTTTTTAAATTTTTGTACTTGAAAGTTAATGTAATAGAAATTTGCAAGTTATTTGGGTCTTTCAAGGATGTAGAAATTCAGAATTTTTATTATATTTTGATTATAGAGAACATGTATTCTTTTCAAATTGGCACAGTTTTTCATTTCATAAGTTACTTTCTTCTCACTCAAAATAATATGGGCAAGTAATACAATTGAACTGGCAGCCAATAGACAAGGCCCATGTTTGATATTTTCACCTGAATCTTGTCCTGTCCATCAATATTTATTGAATACCTACTAACGACTACAAAATCATTGAGGCTGGGATTAAAAATGGGATACATGTTCTATAACCTTCCCAAATGTTACAACCCAGTTGAAGAGATAAAACATATATGAGTGAAAAATTAAATGGCAATGCAAGATTTAAATAACAGTTCAATTTGATAATAGACATGTCACAGAGAGCTTAATGCTCATTTATCATATGAATAGTCTAGGAGTTAAGAGATTACCCTACATGTAGAAGTATATCTTGTAATAAATTCTTGAGTACAGATTCCTAATGAAGGTCTTTGTAGGGCAGATGTATAATTAAGAGAAAGCAAATGATACCTATGACTTTAATGACCATTTCTCCTTTTGTTTTTCATGGATCTTTTAGAACTAACTAGACACCAACACTCTGACACTAACTTTTTCCTATAGATGAATTGAGTTTGCTTGATAGTATGAACACATCAACCATCTCAGGAAGATCATTCCCCATGCCCATCCCTCTAGTGAATTCTGCTCTGAAAGTAAGTAGCACTCTGATGTTCTGCACTCAAAAGTTGCAAACTAGATTCCTAGTGTCTTAACAAGATACAAGCTACTGAGGAACTGAAGTCTAATAAATTTTAAGGCACTCTTCTTGTCTGTTTTTATATTATAGATTCCCTTGAAAAAAATAGGATCAATATCTAAAACAGTTTTAAGATTTGCATCCTTATATTGTTTTGCTGCTCAAATTCTTCTCCCTGTTTTGTTTTATTCCTGATATATTAATGTAAAATTAGTAATGTTACCTTCTACTGTGGGAAAATAGGCAAACTTAAAAAAATAAAGGACTGTTTTAGTCTATGCTAATATGAATACTTTCATATTGTTTTAGTAATCACCTGTTTTATTCTAAGATGACCTTTATTACATCTGCAAAACACTAATATAATATCTTTTTAGAAGGTCAATAATTTGGGGGCTGGGAATGTGACTCAGTGATAGGGAACTTGCCTAGCATGCATGAAGTCTTGGGTTCAATCCCAAGTACAAAAAAAAAAAAGGTGGTTAATTTATGTATCATTGATTCTGGGTTCAAAGTGAGGTTTGCCACTAAACGACATATCTTTTTATTTTCCATCTATAATGACCATGGTTGCTTTGATTTCATAAGACAAACTAACTCGGTTTTCACAAACAAATTTACCAAAGTATAAGTTCTGTTACCTAATCTCTACTTTCAATCAAATAGTTCCCATTTTTCCTACAGCAAAAGTCACACCATCCTTTTCCAGTCACTTCTGTTTTAGGTAGATAACAATAGAATGATACAATAAAGTTTAAAAATGTTGAAGTGTATTTTTACAAAGGAATAAAGAAATAAAAAAGCATTCTTAGACTCCTGTCTCATTTTTTTAAAAAACTATAAATTGAAGATGATGGTGACTAAAACTGTAATAAGGAAAGATTGTAGAATATATTAAAAAGCCTCACCAGTGGTTACTAAGAAAATCAGTCATTCTTATACAATTCAATTCATTTACTCTTTCAATCATTTACTCAGTGAATGCACATGAATTAGTATGCTTTGCTAGGACTCCATATAACTCTCAAGAAACTCAAATAAATAATAAAAACACATACAAATTAAAAAACAGATATAAATCAGTACAGGGACATGTAAACTCAGTGTAGCAGTTCTACTCCTCCAAGAACAATCCCATTCTTGACAGAACTGTTTTAATAATGTCAGTATGAACACAGAGGGGCCTGCACCACCAATCATTCCCCAGAATTCAAATAAGAGTCTGAAAACCCATCATGCTACTGTTTAAAAAGAACAGCTTGGTTTCACTTCTGCTTATGGAATTAACAATGCTTGATGTATAAAATAAAATCATAGGCAAATTTTTTAAAAAATTCATATTGGTGCAATCTAATAAGAAAGAACAAACACTTTACATTTTATTTGTTATATACTATTGAATAAAATTTATATTTACATATTTCATATAAAGATTTGAAATATATTTGTACTTTATAAAATATTTATTTGTATATAATTTTGATATAAAATATATATATTACATAGTTATATTTTTTCTGCGTGTTTTTGTATGTGTGTATATGTGCATAATGTATATGCACATCCATTCTTTTCTCTGAAACCATTTAAGTATACAATTTTAAAAATTTTTCCCATACTTAAGCCCATATCACAAGTAGGTTTTTTCAACATATTCTTCAATCTAAGAACCAGTATTTATATATTTGGGGCTTAGAGAAAGAAATTCTTCCCTAAGAAAGTTCTGGAAGAGATTGTCCAAAGGGCATGGAGGAAGTACACTCTTATGTTCCTAGGGACATCCATCTCCAAGGCTCAAGGGAGATGGAATTGGCTCACTTCTTGTCATGGTGAAAAAATGTCTTCATATTATGTTACTTGATTTCCTAAATGCAATTGCACACAGCCCTTGCCTTATTAAATGCTAGGGAGGTTCATCCTGCACTATACCATCCTCATCCAGACCAGACTTCTCCTCCACCATGATTCTGGGAACAGGGGTTTGCTGGGTTAGATATAAATCAGACTATTGCTGGTTTTTTAAAGATATTTTTTTAACTGTTGATGGACTTTTATTTAATTTGTTTATTTATATGTGGTGCTGACAATAGAACCCAGTTCTTCATGCATGCTAGGTATGTGGTCTATCACTAAGCCACAATTCCAGCCCCTGCTGTTTTTTAATTGCTTCTTTTTATTTATACATGACAGTAGAGTACATTTTGATATAATTATACAGCATAGAATACATCTTATTCTAATTAGGACACCAGTCTTGTGGATGTACACATTGGTGGGATTCACTGTGATGTATTCATATATGACCATAGGAAAGTTATGTCAGATTCATTCCACTGTCTTTCCTATTTCTATCTCCCTACCTTCCTTTCATTCTCCTTTGTCTAATCAGTGAACTTCTATTCTTCCTCTCCCTGCTCTTATTATGGTTAGCTTCCACATGTCAGAGAAAACATTGCTGTTTAAAAGGTAATGTATTTCTTCACCTAGGAGCTTCATTATGAATGTGTTTAATTGAGAAGTACATTGTGTGCATTTTTCTTCATTAAACTTCAATAGAATTAAAAAAATTTATTCCAGATACTATGCAGAAAATTTATAATTGTTTCTTTGCCTCAGTTAATATGTTAATAATGTAATTTTTTCAAAAGAATATAATAATGTTGGTGGGTGTCTGGATGGGGTGTATTTGATAAATTACATAATGAAATTAAAGGCTTATTTAATTATGCTCCATAGAGGTTGGATAATATACAGAAACAAGAAGTTTGTTTAGTTCACAGTTTAGGAGTCTGAGAGTCCCAGCAGCCTGGCACCATCTCTGGGAGAGGATTCTCTTGGTTGTGAAACATTATGGTGGGTGCTATTATGGTAAGAGCACACACAAGAGGGAGAAATCACATGGTGAAACTGAAAGCCAGAGACCAGGGAGTATCTCATCTTGCTTTTCATAATAACCTTCTTTCAGGAACTAGCCAGGATCCCATGAGGACTACCTTAATGTCCTCTAAGGCTGATGCCACAAATGACCTCCCACTAGCCTTTTAAAGGCTCCACAACTTCTTAACATCACAACAATGGAGACCAGGTTTCTAACATGTGAGCCCTTGGAGGACAAACCATATCAAAACCATAGCAGATGTGTGTGTGTGTGTGTGTGTGTGTGTGTGTATGTGTGTGTGTGTGTGTGTTTGTGGGGCAGGGGGATTGTTTCACACATACACAGGTAAAATACATTTGTTTACAAACATAATGTCAGAAAGTTATAACAAATTTATCAATTGAATGAATAATTAAATGTGTTAAAATAGCTATTTTAAATGAAATGTTGGCTCCTTCAGATTATGTGATTATGTGATTATGTCAATAATCAAGAAATTTTTAATACTTTAAACTGGGTCCCTTTTGAAGATGCATTCATTCACTTAGTCAACAAATACTACCCTTTAATAGGCAATGATGAATCCTTTCCCAACAATTCATAATTTACTAGGGAAGACAGACATGGAAATGCATGATTTCAATGTGATATGATAAATCTGATATATGAACTTGTACAAGACAAAATCATTATGTAAGGAAGGAATTATTTTCTTTCTCTGAAGGCGATGGAAAAATTTAGTAGAAAATGAGACTCGTGAACCATGTGTTGAAATGTGAGTGGGAGAAATTCATATGAATTGAAGATTTGGGGAGAGAAAAGTCATGCCAGGCATAGATAAAAAGTGACAAGATCTGAAGGTGCCCCGTCAATTTCTTCACAAGTTACTGCCTGAGTGGCTAGATAAGGCCACACCCATAAGCAATGTTAAAGGATTTTGAGGATGACAACCTTACAACTCTTAAATTCTCTCACTTCTCCCCTGTTTCTCTCTCCCTCACTCCACCATTCTAGCCCTCTACTCTACTTTACTTCTCTCTGTTGAATCTCTCTCCTTCCCAAGAATTCCCATTCTTCTTTGCACATAAATTTGTCTGCTTATCTGCAAACATACACATCACACCCAAGCATTTCCATGACCTAACATCCTCTCCAGTTGGGGATAAATGAAAGTTGTTTTGCAATTAATCATACATCTGAAAAGCTCAACAGTAGTGTCAATTTCAATTTGTACTCCAAATTTCTTCCTCAGCTATTCAAGTATATTCATAGGATATCTCAGAGCAGAAACAAAAATTAGTAGACATTCTACTACTATCTAAATGATGGTCTTTTTGCTCTTTTCTATTTATAATCTACATCTAAAATGTTTTTTGGTGTCCTTACCATGAAAGCCACAAACTCTAAAGCCTATAGAGGCCAGATGGAATGGCAGATGCCTGTAATCCCAGTTACTCTGGAGGATGAGGCAGGAGAATTTTAAGTTCAAGACCAGCCTGGATAATTGAGAAAGACCCTGTCTCAAAACCAACAAAAATTTTAAAAACGGGTATGGGTGCAATTTAGTGGTAGACTGATTACCTAGCATATATAAGCCCCTTATCCGCAGTACCAGAAAAACAAAGGAAAAAAACCTACAGGGACTGTGAAGGCAACCTATTTTTTTCAATTTGTTCTTTTTAGTTGTACATGACAATAGAATCTATTTTCACATATTTATTTGTATAAACACGGAGTACATTTTATTCTAATTAGGATCCCAGTCTTATGGGTGTACATGATGATGAGATTCACTGTGGAGTATTTATATATGTCCATAGCAAAATTGTGTCAGAATTCCACTCTTTCCTACTCCCATCCTCTTCCCTTTCCTTTATTCCCCTCTGTGTAATCCACTGAACTTTTATTCTTCCTCTCCTCTCCTCTTGTTGTGTGTTAGCATCCACAGAGCGGAGAGAACATTCAACCTTTGGTTTTTTGGGATTGGCTTATTTCACTTAGCATGATGGTCTCCAGATACATCCATTTACTGGCAAATGTCATAAAGTTATTCTTTATAGCTGAGTAATATTCTATTGTGTATATATACCACAATTTCTTTATCCATTCATCCTTTTAGTGGGCACCTAAGTTGGTTCCATAGCTTAGCTATTGTGAATTGTGCTGCTATAAACATTGATGTGGCTGTGTCACTATGGTGTGCTGATTTAAAATTCTTTAGCTATATATCGAGGAGTGGTATAACTGGGTCAAATGAGGATTCCGATCCTTGTTTTTGAGTAATCTCCATACTGCTTTCCAAAGTGGTTGCACCAATTTGAAGGCGACATATTTATAAGCAAAAACAAACAAAAAGCAAAATAAAACAGAAATTAAACAAAAAAGGGCACACACTTCAGAGTGAAGAGCAGTTGTCACTGAATCTCAGTATGGGCAATCTGGAAGATTTGACAGCATGCACCACTGCTAAAGTGGAAAGTTCCTGTTAGGTCCAGCAAATTGTCAAGTGGGAACAGGAGTTCTTTGTTAACAGATATGTGACTTTTTAAAAAGAGAAGCTAGAGATTAAAATTTTGTATGAAATCTCTCAGTTTACAAATGTGGTTGTCAAGTAAAAATCTTCAAGTTTGTACAGGTCAAATTAAACCATCAGGCCATTAGTTTATAACCTCAGTCTTATAGATACATACACTGATGCTGTCTCCTAAATAGGTGGATCCCCACTTTGTATGTTCACTGCGTTTTCCTGGTAAATAAATTCTTCTGGGGGCAGGAAGTGGTATCTTGTAAGTCTTTTAATACTTAAAGCATGTAAGAGCACAATAAATGATCATTGAATCAAAACTGGAAGACAGATTTTTTTTCTAAGCTACAAGATTCTCTGATGAATCACCTTTCTGGTCTTGCTTGATTAGTTTTATTTTGTGATTTGGAAAAAGATGTTTGCAAAGTAATGACAAAATGTGATTTCTCCTGCTTATTAGTCAAGAGCTTAGGAAGCCCCCTCCTCCATTAAGTGTTGCCACATTTCACTCTATCTGTGGCATGGAGATGTTGGTTCTGGATTCCACTCCCAGATGCCCTTCTTTCTAGGTGGTTGACCTTAGCTCTGTTATCTGTTCCCTCTGAAGCTCCCTTTCATCATGTCCAAAATAGACATGGTAATAGTGTCTACTGAATAATGCTGTTTGTGAAGAGTTTAAGAGAGATTAATCAGGAGGAAATGCTTGGCACAGTGCCTGCAATGGGATTCTGATTGAGGTGGTTGTTATAAACAGCTGGATTGATTATAACCTCCAAAAGGAACAGGTCTATCTGCAAAGAAATTACTTCCAGTGAATTAATAAAGCTCCCTTCTCCATCAGAAATATTCAAACCTGGGACTTATTTGTTGTCTGTTCTTAGATTTAAATGTGACTTTAACATATCAAACCTTGCTGAAAATTAAAGTATTATAACCACCATCATAACAAAACAGATCTTCATTTTCTCAGGAGCCAGAGCCTTCATATCTTTCAGTTTAGCCTAAGCGTCCTTCTTTACATTGTAATTTTGCTCATAACCCTGGCATTGCCAATCTTTCCACTTAAGCCAAACAGAAATAGACCTCAGGCTTTGAATGAAATCTCAGAACAACACCTTCTGAGCCAGCCCTCTAACTGCACTGGGTTGGCATTACAATATGGCTACATGTACTCTCTTCTGGAGAAGGAAAGATGGGAAGATCCATCATCTTGGCTTTGCATTTGTCTTCACAGCCACCACACCTTTTCATAGGATTCTTTTTAGAATGTAATATCAGAGTAAAGCCAACAGAGAAAAGTTCCAATGAACGGAATTGCCATGGCAACACCCTACATTTCTCATCAAGTTTGGTCTTGTGTGGATCATCACATTAAAGCTTGTTTTTCAGCTTGGTGAAAGCCATGGCTGTAATCTTCAGTGTGAAAATCTCTTTGGCCCATCCTGAGGTTAAAAATAGAAGAGCATACTTTGGATTATTTCATGAACATAAAAATCTGGAATTGCAACTCCTCCACAGATGGAATTAATGCAGAGAACAGTGACATTTGGGACCACTTGAATTTCCCCTTTGTGTTTTCAAATTGGATCCAGTGCTTGTCATTATGACTTATTACTTGTTGAGTGCTGACCAACTACTCAATTCTGAGCAAAACAAAGGGTACAGTATTCATCTCCTTCAAGACACATGTACAAAAGCATAACATTGGAAAGAACCTGGTGAAAGGGTGCATGCGTGTGTCTGTGTGTGTGTGTGTGTCTGTGTGTGTGTGTGATTTGTTTTGATAGCTAGAAAATTAGTCTATCTTAGGTCTTCCCTGGCCAAAAAGGCACTCTATTTAAATATCTTTACACTTAAGAGTTCCTCTTTATGGTGAATTAACAGCGCTTTTCTGAACAAGAATTCTCAGAAAAATAATATACATTAAGTGTTTTTTTTTAAAAAAAAGCTCTTCTGAGATTGCAAATTAGTCTTTGGAAAGCTACTTTTTCACTTTGAATGCCTGATGAAAAGTAGGACTACTGAAATGTAGCAAATATGAATATTGGGGGATGCTTTAGCAAATGTATTCCATGGTAGTTACTATAAAAATCAGATATATTCTTAGTCCAAAAGAATAGTCAAATTTACTCTCACATATTCTTCAATTTCCCCTATAGGTTGTCTGTCATGTGAATATTTTGTGTGTTTCAAATGAAGTTTACACATGGTTTCTAGTCACAAATACTAAAACTATAAATAAATATAATGAAAATATGCTTTGCTACTTTTCCTAGCAACAGGATATTGTAAATTTATTATTACTCTCAAAGAGTATAAAGTTAAAATATCAATATTAAATCAAGAACTAATTAAATACCCTATAGTCATAGGGATTTCTAGAACCTATAGATTTAGTGAGGAATGAAAACTTATGAACCTGAGGACATGCAAGATTAGGTTGGTGGACATTTTTTGAATAAAAAGATTTTAAGACTATTTACAAGTACATAGAAATGTATGCATAATTAAAGTTGATAATTTTCAAAACAAATATGCATGGAATTCATTTATTGTTAACAACACTCTGGAGTGAGGACTTCAGTTTATTTTATACAATAAAAGAGAGCAATTATTATTAGATTTTAAATGTTCTTTCTCCAGCCTGAAACAGACATAGCCATGCAATTGACATATTTTCACAGCCTTTGGCAATGATATATGCAATTTTAATCATGGGTATTAATTCTCTTCTCTAAGCCACTAGCCCACCCCTTTAACTACTCTATTACTTCACACTGGTATTTATTTCACTGCTACAAGCAGTGATGCATGGAAATTAAACTATAGATATTCATTATTTTCCTGCTTTTTCCGCAGTGCATAAAATTTTCATTTGTACATTGTTAAGAGGTAAAAATCTCATCACTTCATCACAGGTTTACCATCACATGATCTCCTTGTTGTGGTGATTGAATAGTCAGTCTAGGTTTGGCATAAAGACATCAACCAGCAGAGACAAGCCACAGGACCTGGTGTCAGCGAAGGTGGATGTGCAACATTGACAGCTGCAAAATAACCTATGATCTCAAGGAAAAGTCAACATCACACACTGTAACCTCAGTCACCACTTGAAAGCTGAGGTTCTGCAATGAAAAGACTAGAAATTCAATTGTTTTCAAATGACATATTGGGTTGTAATATTTTTGTCAACAATTACTTTGTTACAAAATCGTTTCTTCTTTATATTTTATTTTTTGGGGGTTTTTTGTTTTTTTCACTGTTTCCCCCTGTGGACTTAGTGATGGGGACTCTGACTTTTCCCAAAATAACCTTTAATTATAGTTTTTGATCTTGACATTCTCAAAAATGCCCTACTGGCTAGTCTTCTGTAAGTACCATCTGTAAGTTTTGATCATAAACTAACTAGTCCTAGAATCTGCCTGGCAAAAAGCATTGCGAGTCATTTTGGGAAAAGTCAGGCACAGTCAATTTTCACAGTCTTGAAACTTGAGATGATTTCTTCCAGCTTTCAGGAGGAAAAAAAAAATCTGGCATGAAAGCCTGTGTTAGAATTTTCAAGCAAAAATAGAGGGGAAAGTGGAATGCATAAAAAAAAGATACAGTAGAAATCTGAATATACTAGAAACTGATTTTGTCAAGAAAATAAGAAATGAATTTGCAATTATATAGTCATAGTTTCATCTAATTATTTATACCAAAATAGGATAAATTTATATTTTTGAAGCACATGAAAGAATGGAAGGAAAATAAAGAGAATATCATGTATCAGTAAATATGAAGGAAATATTTCATACTACCTTTAAATTAATCAGAGCTAATAGCCAAGAGGGAAACAAACAAAAAAAAAAAAAAAACCAAAGGTCTTTTAATTTAAAGAAAAATAAAGGTCTTCTCTTTCTTTATCCTGTTCTATATCAGGTTAATACTAGTTGCACTAATCTGCCATAACATGGCCAGGGTGATACTGTTAGAAATAATAGCACTATACACTCACCCTGAACAGGGAGACATGGGAGGGGCTGTTCCTTCTTTGAACAACCTCAGCGACTATGATTTAATAAAAGCACTTCTTGGGAAGATGCAATGGTCTTTGTCATAAGTGGTACTTACAGTAAAACTACAGCTTGTATTATGACAACTTGTTTTTATTGTTCACATCTGTTAACTACAGATCCCACGATGTGTGTCATCCATTATGAAATACTCTTTAAATACCAAAAAATTTCCCCTTTAGTTCATATTGCATAAGAACACATTCCCAAAGAATCCTGAGATTGTACAGAGTGCTGATGCAGAACAATGCTTATCTCTTTCTAGAGGATCATGAGTCCCCATAGAAGGTCTACCTGTAGGGTCCTAGAATCACAGAATTAGCATGGCCTGAATTTTGATAAAAATTCCAAACCGGAGATTACCAGAAAACTCATAACAATGTTCTATGAACTAGTACAACTCTTTCAGGAGAAGCTGTTAATGTATCATGTTATCTTCTGACCTCGGTTTCCCAATAACTAATATTTCTTTCCAGAAAGGGCGTTGAGAGATGAGGTTGTGGCCCTTGTTCCTAATGTTAACTTTATTTCTCCTTATTTCTAATAGCAATAAGTTTGTTCATTTAAAGATATATGGAAGACAGCCTTTACTTACTCATATTCATACTCATTTAAATGTTCTTGTTTAAACATATTGACATTGACTTAGTATTTAGATAAAACTATGCTTCTCTAATGCTAATAATGCTAGTGTGTATCTATAGTTTTTGATACCCTAGCACCTGTTAGCTTAAGGGCCAGGCATCATCT
Organism: Glaucomys volans; assembly: GCA_020662805.1. Lineage (NCBI taxonomy): Eukaryota > Metazoa > Chordata > Mammalia > Rodentia > Sciuridae > Glaucomys > Glaucomys volans. Next base: position 96,500 of record JAJEJO010003016.1, read on the forward strand.
TTCCTGTTTCTCCTCCTACTGTCCTCCTAATATTACATCATCATCATCATCATCATCATCATCATCATCATCATCACAGGTAATGATTATTGAATATTTATATGGGAATGTACTTTGTATATGTTATCCATTTAAAATTCCCCAAAACAGGAGTTCCAAAGGGACCATGCTACTAAGAACTAGAGCCCAGATTCGTACACAGCCCTATATACTACAATTTAGCAGCTCCTAAATATTACATGATATGTTTTAAAATTCAATCCATTTCCCAACCTTCCCAAATAGTTCATTTTCAAAACTAACACACAACTTGATTTATTATCTATTAACAGCAGACCTATTATCTGCTGGCTGTGTCTGTTTGAACCACCACCCTTTAGATGTAGGAGTTAGCCCTTTAGTGATCCTCCTCTACTAAAAAAAAAAAAGAAATTCTCACATAACAGATTTCATAGTTTTAAATACTTTGGTAATGATTAGACATGCAAGAAGAACTTGAATCACACAGTGACACATGGCCCATTCTTATTTGCTAGCCCCTCATCCCTCCCTCTTCCCTATTCTTATCACTTTTCTGTGACAAAGAAAGCTCCCATCCCTTGTCTCTGGATGAGTAATACACTACACACCAGGAAACATCTTTGCAGACTGACTCTACCCAAGTCCCAAGTGGGATTATGAAAGAATTTCTTCAGAGCAAATCATTGTTCTCCCTGGAAGAAAATGTGGCAAATATAATTTACTTCTCATGTGTAATTCACTTGAAATTATTCAAAAAGTAATAGCATTTTAGATTCTGAAAATATGCATAGAACATTTCCTCAAAAAACATTTATTTTTAAGACATGATGGTTCAGAAATTTTTTCCACATATTCTCTTTAAAGTCCTGCCATGTACACAACTTTTCTGTTAGGAGGAGGCAAAGAAAACAAGAGGATCAAAGGATCAAAGAGGCGATGTGTATGCAAGGTCAGCTTTGCTACTGGCTGGAGACAGGAATGTAGCACGAGGTCAAGTACAGAATAAAAAAGAAGTTAATCACTCATCTGCCATTTTTATCCCTTGGTTATGGTGTAGAAGTACAATGAAGAATTTGAGAAGTAGTCTTCCCAAAGGATTCTACAAGTTTCTTAGAATTTAAGAAGCAGGGTTTCACAAGGTAGGGAATAAGACAATGGAGTTGGAGAAATGAAGAAAATAACTTGAAATTTGTGTTCAGTTTCTTATTGCCTTTGAAGCCCTTTTCTCAGAGTATATTTGCAAACAGAAATAAAGGAGAAAAAGCTCTATTATTATAGAATTTGAGCTGGGGGGCGGAGGGCAAATAGCATCCCCATTCTGACCAAGGGCTAAGAATGATCTTGGAAAATGTACTCACAGACAGGGAATTGAGGACATCTCTCATGGGAAATACTCTTGTAAATGTCTTAAGGTTACTCAACTAACGGGACAAAGAACAGAAAACTTATACCAGTTTAGCAGAGTCTGGGATTCTGCCTAAGACTCAGAAAGCAACATGATGTTGACTAGACTGCTATTGTTCTTGACCACTTCGTCAAAAGACAAGGCATTCAACAAAGCTCTACAAATCTCATGAGGGGCCTGCTGCAAGTGAGGTCCTTCAGCAAACAGGGAAGGGGTGGAGTCACGGCAGAGTATCAGAGACAGAGCAGTGCAGACCCGAGGAGACAAGGACAAGTGTTAACTCAGTTGTCTACAATCCTGAAAAAGAGTACTGCTTTGTAAGTTAAGAGCATAACTCAGCATTGCTTTCTTTATTTCAATCACTGATGTAATATGCATCTTCCTGTTAATTATACTAAATTGTCAGCTTTGCTGTGAATCCGATTTCTAACAATGCTCCTACCAATTTCTTTTTCTCTTCCTTATATCTAAAATCTTCTCTACTGGTTTCCCCTCCACTGCCAAAAACCATGATCTGGAGAAAGTTTCCTCAGTCATGCTACTCCATCAAGCTATTGCCCTGCTTCCCTGTTTCCCTTTTTCTCATTATCACTCTGCTTCTCAAATAAGTTTGTGTTGTTTCCATTACTATGGTCCTCATGCATTCCTTTGCAATTTTTGGACACTGATACCAATAACACTGCTTTTTTGAAGAGTAATACTACCCTGCTCTTCACCAAGCCTAATGGTCTTTTTTTAAAATCAGTTTTATTGAGATAAAACTTATAAATAGTAAAATTCTCCTATATAGGTTCACACTTTGATGCCTTTTAACAAGTATGAATAGTTATGTGAACCCACCCAACCACAATCGCATAAAGAACTTTCTCAACACCCCCAAAAGATTCTGTGCTTCTCTGCATGAGGAATTGTCTTTTTTATTTTAAACTTCTTTTAAGAGTCTTTTTCCCCCAGTACCACTATTGAACACAGGGCCTCACACATGCTAGGCACATGCTCTATGACTGAACTACATCTCTAGCCTTCCTTTTAAATTTTTTTGTACTTAGAGACAAGGTCTTGCTAAACTGCTCAGACTAGCCTCAAACTTGTGATCCACCTGCCTCAGCCTTCTGAGTAGCTGGAATTACTTGTAATAATAGCATCGGTAACCTAAAATTGAGTAGTCCACAGATTTGCTTGGCTTTAGTAAAATTGTAGATCCCTGAACTTCATTCCCTGAAATTCTGTTGTCAAGTTGTAAACATTCTGAAATCAGAATCTGACCACTGTACTCCACTGCCTAAAACAAAGCTGCAGTGCCCCTTGCCCACGGAAACTGTCAACTCAGCAAGGCGTCAAGCTTCGTCCTGCTGGCATCCTCTGGCATTTCCCTCTCAGCATTTCCCATTTCTCCTACTCATACCCTGTGCTCCTACAACATCAGGCTATTTCACAGATTCCTTCACTCTGCTACTACCATTGCCTCTACCCAGAAGGCTCCTCTTCCCCCACATTCCAAACCCCAAGCATACCATCTCCAACATTCAGCCCTGAATCATTAGAAGCTCTGAAATGCCAGAATGCAGATTCCCATCCCCTCTCCACCTCAACCAGGCCTGGAGTAGGAGCTCAGGTCACCCTCCTTGAGGCTGCCACTGTTTATTAAAAATGCTTTGATATCTTCTGTTCCACAATAAGCAGGGTATTCTGTTGGATTCCCTTCTCTTAGTTCTTCAAACTCCCTACATGCATGAGCACCGTGGAACCTCTCTTCCCTTGTCATTTCCCCAGGCAACCTCATCTTAGCTTCAGGTCTCACCTTATACTTCATTTCTTACATGACGCCTTCCCTGACCCTTGAATGAAAATGAATAATGCTGGTCATTGCCTCCAACACATGTATCACATTTATATATTGATTTGTGGTTAGGAGTCTTCTAGATATTATTCTTCTCTTTCACTAGTTGGTAGGATTCATGAAGGGAAAATGGTAACAGTTTTTTTATAGCTTAACAGAGGGACCTGAGCCATTGTAGATACTTAGGAAACTGTTGAATGCAGTAATAGATTTTGATGAGCTGTGCTCAGTGATAAAATTGATAACTGGATTCTAACAATGATAAAACTATCATTTGTAGTAACTATAGCATCAATCAATATACCATATTATATTTAACAATGCACCATCATCTCCTCCTTATTTTGATAATGTTTCTCCCTAATTACAGGTAATTTCCTGGAATAGCAAGATCCGTGTGTTCTGTTCCATTTATACTCTCCACTGTGATACTTTCAAAATTAAAATAATCATTAAATCAATGATAATGATAGTAACATTTGGGGGTTGCCATTTCTAAACAATAATGCTAAGCACTTTATTTATGTGGATAAAATTCTCATAATCATTAGAATAACTGCATGAGGTAGGTGTGATTATTACTCCATTTTACAGATGAGAAATCTTAAGTTCAGAGTGGTAACTACACAGTGATTAATTAAGCAGCTCTGACAGGAGGCCAATCTAAGCAGTCTAAACAGTATTAAAATTGCACTTTGTGTATTATATTTTCAAGCATCTTTTTAGTAAAAACAAATGCATGGATTTATATTCATTCCTATTATTTGCATATCTATGAATTTCATGATCAAAATTTCATTTTTGAAGAAAGACTGTGCTAGAGGAGTGGGAAAGGAGATAAAGTCAGAGAAAACTCTTTGGGGCTTCCATCTGTAGAACTGCAGCTTTTTTAAAATTGAATATCTCCCAGCTGAGGTGCAGTGGCACATTCCTATGATTGCAGGAACTTGGGAGGCAGAGGCAGAAAAAGTGTGGATTTGAGGCCAGCCTGGGCAACTTAGCGAGACCATGCTCAAAATATAAAATAAGAAGGGCTGGGGATGGAGCTTGGTGGTAGGGAGCCCTGAGCTCAATCCCAGGTAAAGGAAAAAATATATATCTGCCACTTCTCTCCATGTCTTTTGAGAAAGAGGGTATTGAAGTAAAACCTCCAAAGTTTGTCAGAAAATAAGTTTTACAAATGTGATAATATTAATGTCATCTAAGAAGCCATCCTAAAAGAATTACTGCTGAAATATTTACATGAGAATCATACTTAACACTAAAGACCCTCTAAGCATTTTTACTACATAAAAAAGGTATAACCATTTTGCTTAAGTGAACACAATAATACTGGATTCTTTAAGAAAACTGTTTTCTAAAATTCATTAATTTACTTTTGTTAATTTAATTTCACTGACTGTAGAACAGAGCTGGAGAAACAATTAGATAAAACTGAACAAAATGGAATTTTGGCTTTCGTATTTAAAAAACAACCCCCCCCCCCCCTTGTTGAAAATCCAATAATGCCTCCAGCTTCCACGTTTGAATTCTATGTTGTTTCAATGAATGTATTAAAAAATGTATTTCTAGAGAAAATAGCAACTTTTATTTGCCCCTTGCAATAATGGTCTGAATGATCTCTGACAAATTCAAATGACCAAATGATTTGGTAGGTTTTAGAACAGATGAAGAGGTAGTTGATCACTGTAGATCAATGTAAAAACACGTTAATTATTTCATATTTTAGTGGTAACTCCCACTATCCCCCCTCCTTCATTTGGCCCCTAAGGAAATGTAATAACTCTGTTGATAATGAAAGTCTAACCCATGGTGAAGAACTCTATCTTTACCATACATTGGGGACTAGTTTTTATATTACTTCGATAACTCTAAACCTTTAAACTGTTCTTTCTAGGGCAAATTCTGCCTTCCAAAACTTAATTGGGCAGAATCGGATGTTGACTCAGAGGGAATAAAGTGCTCTCAGAGTAAACCACTCACCCATTAATTTTTCCAAGGCATCAAGGTATCATTTAGTACCTGGAAAGAGGTAATTTACCACATGGTACTTCGTAGGAGCTACTGACTGAGCAGTTTACTCCCAGGGAGAATGTAACTCACCCTGGTTCACTAGAGAAACAGCCTCCTATTATAATCAGGATTATTATCCTCCGTTTACTCCCTTTTTCTGCCTGAGTCTCTCGGTAACAGCTGGGGGCCTCATTTACAAACAACCTGTACAGTAAAATGCCCATGATGCTCACAGTGTGAAAACATAGGAACATGGTTTATCCTTGGGCATATTATTATTTTATTATTATTTGATATGTATTCAGTGCATTTTCTTCAGAGAGCTAAAGGCATTTCATGAACTTTAAATAACCAGTAGGTATAAATCTATGCCACTGTCTGTAAGTTATGGTTATTTTTAAATAATAAATAACTTGAGGGTGGAGAATTGGCATTTTTTATATTTAAGACATGAAAAAGGACATTTCAATAACCATGAAAAAAATGCTAATTTGAAATTATTACCTTCCTTTGTTTTTTACTATAGCATTAACTAAGTTTGTGAGTTCAAGACTTGCACTGCCAAATGTACAACAGTCTGCTTATAACAGCTACTCAGTAAATATTAATGACTGATCACTGAAATTGTATTTTAATTGTATAAAATTTTATAAAATGTGTTTAAACTAGATTTCTGCAATCTAGACATTTCTATTTTCAAGGGTTGGAAGAATACCTGTTCTGTACTACTTGGGAACATGTGCTTGAACCCCCATCTTGCTAGTGGAAACCCATACCTACTCACAGCTCCCACAGACAGCTTCTGGATACATAAGGTGCTTATATTCTTTGGGTGGCATCTTTCTCTAATTTCTTGCTTCTGGTGAATTTTCAATTTACACTAGATCTTAGTTCCTGAGCTTCCTGAATTATTTTTTTTAACTTTGGTTTCATTTCTCACTAGAGACAGTTCTTACACTTTCATTCCCACCCTCTAATCCCCAAAACTATAATCAAAGAACACTCCAGATTTTAAAAAGGTTTGAGAATACTGGATATGGACAGAGACAGCAGCAAAGAAAAGTTTAGGTGAAATTTAAAACCTATAACCACTCTAACCATCCCTCCACTGACTAGCCACGATTCTCCTGACCCAACCCAGATTTTAGGCTCTAGATCACTGCTACTTTCTCAAGTATCTTCTTGAGAAGAAGATACTTATTTATCTTGGGGAGGTACTTATTTATCTTATTTCAGGACTCCTCCCCAAGTCAACTTAAACCCACTGAATTTCTTCTTACATCTTTCCAGATCAATTTAAGTCTTATTTGTATAAACTTCCTGACCTAAGTTAAACCCGAGGAAATATTCTTTTTATAAACAAATAAACAATAAGGTAGGGAAAAAAAACAAAAAACAAAAAAACCTCCCCCTTTCCTCTCCCCATTTCAATCAAAGCAAAATTCTCCTCTTACACAGAATTTGACTTCTCTTCTGAATCCTGTGTCCCTGATGGCACAGGGCAGTCCTGGTGCACACCTATTGTCAGGAGTAATTGCTAATTGTGCCATTTTCTCTCAAGGTTCCTTCAGTTGAGATGTAGTGTTATAATCACCTACTTTGCAAATATTTACTTCCTTATAAACTTTCAAAAGTCTTTGAACATGTATAATAGCTTATATATTTATATGTATTTTTGCATGCACAAGTGTAATGGAAAAATAAGTTTAACTGATTCTACAGTGGGGAAATATACAGCACCTTAAACTTAGCTTAGTCTGATTGTGCAAAATGTTCCATTTATTACATTAATTGGACTATACTACTGCCATTGCTTAATCTTTCTTATCTCTGAAATACCCTAACTCCAACCCAAGAGTTCTTATTCAGGACAATGTGTGGGTGTTTGCGATCTCATGACTGAGGCAAAGGTGCACATGGATAGAATGTTTGCAGGCTATTTGAGTCCCACACAACTGTCCCTCTCATCTGTGTACTGTTTACCAACCAGCATTTGCCTCTGTAATTGTTGCCTGGAGGGTACCATACTGTAGCCTCTTCCAGCTTGCTTGAAGTCTAGTAGCCCACCGAGGCTTGTTGTTCTAACCTTGGCTCATCTCAGGTGCTCTGAGGTTTGACTGTGAGCAATGCAGCTCCTACCTAGATTGATTGCTCTGTAGCCTCACTGAAGAATCATTCATCCCTTTTAGATGTCCCCTCTGGCAAGCACTCGTGGTAGAGTCTTTCAGACTTATGGATTTCTTCTGTAAACACAGGAAACAGGAGCTCCTTCTAAAAGCTAAAAAACATACTTGTATTAGGATGACTTCAAATTGGCACCACTCCTGAGTCCCAGACCAGGAGAGAAGATAAGAGCTCCCCACTCCCTATTTCTCATTGAGTTATTATCTTTTTGTCCCTCTTCTCTCTCTTTTTCTCAGCCATTTTCCAACTCATTCACTTGGAGCTGAAGTCTGTGGAGGAAATTAGGAATCACACATCAGCTCACCCTCATCTCCTATCACCACGTGTTTTTGCCTTAAGATAGAAAGATTCTTGTCCTTGCTGCCCTGGGTGGCATTGATATCTTCTCTACATATTGGGGGAAACCCTTCAGGTAAGAATTGTGATTATTTGAAGAATGTTAGAGGGATTTAGAAAACATTAACTTAGGTTATCAGCTTGGTGAGCAAGAAAATTCACTTGTTACACCATCTGATTTGAATGTCAGCAGGTGAATTCCTTCTTCCCCTTTGCATTCCTTGAGTTGCCTTTCTAGTTTCCCACCCTCAACCACATCACCTCCACTGCAGGCAGACGAGACATAAGGAAAACATAGCATACATTTGAGAAAATGAAAGGCATAGGAAATCCTAGCCTGAATTGCAATCAGAACTTCTTGCGTGTTGTTTCCATAATCTTAGATGGTAATAAAAAATGACTATTTTCTAGACTCAGCTACCAATCACAGAATTTTCGACCATTAATGAGAGTATCACCTGCTAAAATTATAGCAGTGATGATATTTACTTGCCCAAAGAAAGAATGAAAAGTTAGGAACCAGCACTTGTTCATGATATAAAATAACAATAATACTGAAGGAGAGCCCAGTCACCAACCTAACTCCATCTTGCCTTTCTGACTTTCCCCTTCCTTCTGAGTCCTCCTGAGCCATTCTCCTCTGTAGTCACCTTGTATTCCAGGAACAACAGCTCTGATGGGTAAACATCTTGTGGCAAGAGTCAGCATTAGGCCCAAGGCAATAGCAACTTCCTTATCCAGATAAAGCCCCAGAGCCTGCCTGATCAAGATCACCTGCTTTGGCAACTGTGTGACCCATCCATCTATGCAAACTCCCAACCCTTGCCCTCATTCCCTTTTCTATAAAACCTCAAAATCATTGTCAGCTCCTCAATGTTAGGGCTCAGGATGGGGGGCCCCCCTTTGTGTCCTCTGTGCAGCTACGTGGATTAAAGCTCCTTTCCTGTTTTCGCCATTACTTTTCTGTTTGTTTGGTTGTTTGTTTGGTTGTTTTTTTGTTTTGGGGAGAGGGGGTGGCAGCGAGTGACTGAACTTGATTTGTTCAAACCTTAGAGTCATGTCTCCGACTTAGGACTTTGGTAAAAATACCTATGATACCCATTGTTTAACTATTGGATTATCCTTCTATTGCTATTATGAAAATTCTCTGATATATGTAATGATATATGTATCATCATTATTATTTTTTTGGTGTATAATTGCATTAAAAAAAAATTCTTCACTGATTAGAGGAAATTTTCATAGATCTGATTCCATTTGTGACTTTTTCATATGATAGGGCCAAATAAGAGAAAGTCAGCTCTACTTAAATTCTCTGGTGTATGCATTCAGTGCACAGCAGAAGATGTATGGGACCCTTCTGAAGCAGATGATGAGTAATAATTAAAAGCAAATTGTACTGTATTTTAGAAGACATGCCTTCAGTAAATATTTGAAATAAGCAGTAGGGAAGGGAAGGACTTCTAAACAAATGAAAAAATGATTTAGAAGGTATATCTGCTATCCGAGATGGCAAATTTTATATGGGAAAAGTGTAATAAATAGGGTCCTTACACTAAAAAAAATTTGTAGTTGTCAATGGATCTTTTATTTTATTTATATGTGGTGCTGAGTATCAAAGCCAGGGCCTCACACATGCCATGCAAGTGCTCTACCACTGAGCCACAACTCCAGTCCCCCTTACATTTTTTAAAATACAAAAAGGAGCAAGAAGTAACAACCTGCATTCTCATGTCAGTGAGGCTAAAAGTAACTTCAATTGATAAAAAGAATGGAGATAAATGAATTATTATAGATAAAAAGAACATCATGGCAAGGAATAGTATCATTAAATTCAAAATTCCTTGGAATGACATGTATTTGGTTTCTTTCAAGTTCAGATGTTAAAAAATCTACAACTTTAGGAGTTGGGCACAGTGGCACACACCTGTAATCCCAGCAACTTGGAAGGCTGAGGCTGGAGGACCCCAAGTTTGCAGCCAGCTTTGGCAATTTAGCAAGACCCTGTCTGGGGAAAAAAAAAAGTGCTTGGGATATAGCTTAGTGTTAAAGTGCCCCTGGGTTCCATTCTCAGTACCAAAACAAAACAAAACAAACAAAAAACAACAACAACAGAAAAAACTACAGCCTTCATTAAATGACTTGTATTTTCTTATTTTCTTATATTCTCCATGATACTTAACACAGGAATAAACCTAAACTGGGTTCTTAAACCATACATACTTATTTAGTTAAAATAGGAGAATCTGAAATAAAATTTAAATTATAAACATAGAGAATTCTTTGGGTTTTTCTTTACCTATTCTTTTCTCTCTCTCTCTTTTTTTTGTCTGCTGATATAACAATCTAATACAAACTCTAGTAATATAAAAATATATATTGAAGATAGTACCTTTCTCTGCTTTGTGTTACTATAACAGAATACCTGAGGCTGAATAATTTATAATGAGCAGAAATGTATTTGGCTCAAGGTTCTGAAAACTGGAAAGTTCAAGATCATTGTTCTGGCAGCTGGCAAGGATCCTTGTGCTACATCATCCCATGGTGGAAAGCAGAACAGTAAGAGAGTGTGAGAGCAAGATGGGGCAGAAATCACTTTTCTAACAAGCTGCCTCATATGACTTTAGTTCATTCTTCAGAGTATAGACCTCCATGACCAAGTCATTTCTTCTTAGTTCCCACCTCCCAACCCTATTGGATTAGGGATTAAATTTTCAACATATAAACTTTGAGTGACACATTCAAACCATCACATTCTATCCCCGGTCCCCAATTTTATGCCTTTCTCACAATGCAAATACATTTACTCCATCCCAAAATGGTCCCAAAAGTCTTAACTTGTTTCAGCATCAATTTAAAAGTTCAAAGTCTAGAGTCTCACCTAGATTAGATATGAGTGAGACTCAAGGCATGATTTATTCTGAAGCAAATTCCTCTCTAACTGGGAGCCTGTGTAATTAATAAGTTGTAGTGTTTCTAAAATGCAATGGTGGAACAGGCATAGGATAGACATTCTCATTCCAGAAGGAAGAAATAGGTAAAAATAAAGGGGTAACTGGTTCCAAGTCCAAATTCCAAAAGAGAAAAGAACATTAATTCCTATAACTGAAAAAGAATCTTTTACTCCAGGCCCTGAATCCTGGGAACCCTGTGACTCAGGCCAGCGTTGGGCCTCTACAGTCTCCATGACTCTGCCCCTGTGGCTTTGCTGGGCTCACTCCACTCAGCAGCTCACACACTTTGGGATTTTGTTTCTGCAGCTTTCCCAGGTTGGAGTTGTATAGTTATCATTCTGTAATTCTGTGGTTACAGGACGTGTCCCACGGCCAGGGAATACTTAAGCATTGCCCTAGTGGAAACTTTCTGTGGTAACCTCGTTCCTAAGGTTCTCTGTAGAAGCTCCTCCCCTGTAACCGGTCTCCACTTAGGCCCCCAAGGTGTTCAAGACAACCTTTGAAATCAAGGTAGAGGTCAACATGGTCCCATAGTTCTTGCATTTAGTGTGCCTGCAGATTCAACATAAATGTGGGTAATACCAAGGTTTACAGCGAGCACCTTCTGAAGCAGAAGCCAGAGCGATACCTCAGCCCACTGAACTCTGTCTGGAGTGGCTGAAGAGCACTAAAATTCAAGGAGCAAAGCCCCAGGGTGACCCTGGGCAGTGAATGCTAAGGTCCCAGGGTTGCCCTTCTGGAATTTAACGGTAAAGGCCTTACTCTGGGTGTGTAATGGGAAGTGCAGCCTGAG
>JAJEJO010003016.1:108145-130957 GCA_020662805.1 Glaucomys volans
CCCCAGGGTGACCCTGGGCAGTGAATGCTAAGGTCCCGGGGTTGCCCTTCTGGAATTTAACGGTAAAGGCCTTACTCTGGGTTTGTAATGGGAAGTGCAGCCTGAGAGATCTTTAAGATGCCCCAAGCAAAAAAGAAAAGAAAAGAAAAGAAAAGACAATGTGCTTTGTGCTTTTTTTTTTTTTTTTTTTGAATATCGGTACTTGGAACTGAACCCACAGCTACCACTGGGCTACATCTCCAGCTCTTTTTATTTTGTATTTTGAGACACGTATCACTAACGTGCCCAGGCTGGCCTTGAACTTGCTGTCCACATGCCTCAGCCTCATGCCTCAGCCTCCCAAGTTGCTGAGATTATAGACGTGCTTTACCATGTTCAACTTCACCTGAATATTCTTCAGGGCACCTGAATTCTGAGATGTAGGAATGCATGCACATGGATCATTTCCGTCAGAATCAGTAATTAGGCTGCAGGTAGAATGTATCTTCATTCTTCATGTTGAGTGAACACCATAAGTCAGGCCTTAGTTAGCAATGGAGATAAAAACCACAAAGAAAGGAGTTCCAGCCAGCAGAGGGCATAGTCTAGGAAGGTTAGGGTGATTTTTCAAATGTAGGGACAGCCAAACTCACCAATCATAGAAGCTGTACTATTAAATAGTCCATTTTGCTACATTATGGTGTGGTAGCAGAAATATTTTGAAAGGTAATCCAGGGCCTTTTCAGGGGTAAAATGGGATTTACAACCGAAGCTTATAAATTCATCCACCCTTCATCCACTTGACTATAAAAGAACCAAGTCTTTAGGCAAGGAAAACATGTTCATAAATATACAGAAATATCTTAAGAAAATCAGTTAATCAAGTGGTAAAACAAAAGATATGACAAAGGAGTGAGAAAGTACAGGTGGTATGTGATTTATGTATTTGGTGTGGAAAAGCATATAGAGATTTTTTTTTTAAGGGGCTATGGACTTTATGAGAAGGTTTGTTTAGTTTTGTAGTTTTGTTTTTTTTTTTTCCCACCATGAATGCTACACAAGCGTATACAGTAGGTAGACCAGAAAGTCAGTGGAAATAAAGAAATAGAGAAAATTTGAAATGATAATTGGTGGGACATATTCCAAAAGGCAACAGAAGAATATCAGGCTAAGAACGCTGGCAGAATTTGTCCTAGAAAAAAAGAATTCTTTTTCTTGAAAAAGGAAAAGATGTTCTCAAGTGAAGAAGCAGCAAAATACTTCAGTCGCCTATAATTTCTCACTGTTCCCACACAGGTCACGCTTTTCGTGCCTCCATACATTTCCACAGAGTGTCTCTTCTGCTGAGAATTTTCCTCACCATCTTTTCCATTTGGTGCAAATGTGACTTCCATAATGATCTTCACTGAACCTTTCCCTCCTTCTGTCCTAGGAAGATTTTTTTCACCACTTCTGTGTTCCCACAACACTTTTTTCGTGCTACCATTGCAGCCATCATTTATGCACTCAACTGTTCAAAAATAATTTTAAAATACCTACCATATATTAAGTACTCTTCTAAGAAGTCTGTGGAATTGAGATAGGAGGACAGACACTCAGGGAAAGAAAGAGACCCTCACTATAACAAGGACTTAGACTCTTCACTTGTGCCTGAAAATGTCTAATGATGGCTAAAAGCAAAATTTAAGATTTGCCCTCTCGGTCTCCTTCACTCTGTGTCACCTTGGATTCCAGAAACAAAGTCTGATCAGATCAACATTTTGTGATGACTGGGAGTTACCTTCCTGACAACATCAACTTTCTTATTGGAGGATAAGGCCCAATAAGTGATGAGATAGTGATGGACAGACCATACCTGATCAAGGTCACCTGCTTTGGCAGCTGTGAGAAGCCTCCAGCTGTGCAAACCCATGCCTCAACCCTTGCCCCCACTCCCTTTCTATGAAAATTCTAAGGCCTGGGTGCCATTCTCTTCCCACTGTAGCTGCACTCATTAAGATTACTTTTATGCTTTTCGCCATTATCTTTTCTGTTTGGTTTCCTGGGCAAATGACTGTATCTGATTTATTGGATCCCCAGAGTGACCTAGGACTCTGGTAACATTACTAGAGGGAGACCCAGATCTATGAACATGATCAGCCATGACTGTCTCTATAGTTAGAAGAGCAAAACCTCCAGCATATGCTTGTACTGGATCAATTAGAACAAAAGCATCATCAATCCTAGTGTCGACAGATTCAAAGACCTACACAATGCGCTCACAACTGATTTATGGCTAGATTGCTTAAACAGGAAGAAGCATTCTGAACCCCAAATATCAAATAATTGACTTGGTATTTTATTTTTACAGAAACTTTCCAGGAAACCTACACTTTTCTTTCCAGAAAAATCTTATAGTCAGAGAGCTCAACATTGGATGCAATAGTCACTTTCTCTCATTCATATCAGTGGATGAGACAAAGGGCATCTGCATCTTGCCTTTGGGGTATATAGTCTTTTGCTTTGCCGTCCTTGAATAAATCTTTGCTTGTGCCTTGTTTTCACCCTGGAATTCTTTCAGCAATGTAAGTGAAGAACCTGGCCTGGCCTAGTTGAGGTCCCACTGCCCCTTCTCCTATCTATGGAATAACTGGGTGTGGCTGAAGAAAGTAGGTCACTGGAGGCGTGACTTTGGGGTCTATATTTTTGTCCCTAGTTAGTAGAGTGCTCTCTCTCTCTCTCTCTCTCTCTCTCTCTCTCTCTCAATCTCTCTATCTCTCTCCCCCCGCCTCCCCTTCCTAGTTGCCATGTCCTGAATTGTTCCCCTGTACCACACCCTTCCTGCATGATGTTCTGCTTCACCTTGGTCTCGGAGTTATGGAGTTGACCCACCATGGACCAAACCCTGAAACAAAAGAAACAAAACAAAACAACCTTTTCTTCCTCTAAGTTCTCATAAGTTCTTTTAGTCACAAAATGCTGACTGAAACCTAGGGATTGAACTCAGGCATGCTCTATTATTGAGCAACATCCCCAGCCCTTTTTATTTTTTATTTTGAGATAAGATCTCACTAAATTGCCTAGCTGACCTCAAACTTGTTATCCCCTGTCTCAGCCTCCCAAGTTGCTGGGATTACAGATGTGTACTACCTTACCCAACCTAAAAATATTTTTATAATAAAATGAGCTAATGAATAAATCAGTGAAAATTGAGGTTGTCATTGTATCAAGTTGATTTCATCTTTTCAATTCATTTAGAGAATGACTCAAATAAGAATGAGACTGGAAAACTGAGCAAAGCAGAAAAAGCAGATATTTAAAGACACTGATTTGTATCTTAGCAAATTAGAAGTGATTGGCTGAATATAAGGGTGTCAAAAATGATTTTTAGAAACAAATGGCATAGGAAAAGATAGGGGAGAGTTAGGCAAATAACGAAAACAAAAAAATCTGAATTAGCTACTTGAGATTACATGGTTTAATTTTGTGATACTCTCTATCATCAAAGCTATTTTGTGTAATCCCAGTAACCTGGGAGGCTAAGGCAGGAGGATCACAGGCTTGAAGCCAGCCTCAGAAATTTAGTGAGGCCCTAAGCAACTTAGCAAGACCCTGTCTCAAAGTAAAATATGAATGAAAGGGCTAGGAATATATTTCAATGGTAAAGTGCTGCTGGGTTCAATCCCCAGTACCAAAAAAAAAAAAAAAAAAAAAAAGGTTTGTCCATTTTGTCTGTGAAATAAATAAGGAAAGAACATCCACCCATTCATTAACTCATTTAAAACATTTGTTGGTCACATATTATGCCTCAGGCACTATTCCAGATGCTGGTAATTCTATATCAAATATAATTAGAGATCTTAAAAAATAGGTCATTTCAGACTTTGATTTACTATAAGGAAATCAATAGATTGACATAATAAAGAGTAATTGGGGGCAAGATGAATATATTGGAAAGGTTGAAGAACATGGAAATAGCAAAACCAATCTGTTGAGACATTCTAGTGTGTAATGGGAACACTGTTGATGCAGAGTATGATTTAGAGTGGGGACGTAAGTGGCAGATAGGCAGGAAATATAGAGAAGATTAGAGTCTGGAGTTTGAAGTAGAACAGAGAAGATCTGGTATTATAAGAAATAGTACCATTAGAACGTTATATGACTGGTCAAATGAAAACTCAGAAGAGGTAACTGAAGCAATGCTAAATGAAGGTAAGGCATAATTTTCCTCCACTTTTTCTTTAGATTTTAATTCGGTCATAACTTTTTCGGGAAACTTTCTCCTGACCTTTCTCACTTAATAAAATTCTTTATTACAAATGATCATAACAAAATGTATCTTTTATATCATGCTTATAATTTTAAGTGGCTATCTTTATTCTTTGACAAGAAGATTGATGTTGGAATTGAACAAAGATGAAAATAAATAACTTCAACTGAAGAGCATGTAAATTTGAGAGGAACCATGGACTCAATGTTTTATAAGAAATGTCAAGAATACTGCTTTGAAAAAAGACAATGCCAGTAGATGAGTTGGACAGAGAAACCAACTCAGATGCTAAATCAACACCAACTATTAGAGGCAGGTAGATACTGAAGGTCCTTAAGGAGAGAGCGAGAGTTTGAAAGACAGTGATAAATTTATTATTGGAGGCTAGAGATGTGAGATCTTATTATTTATTGCAAAGATTTCAGAAACATTGAAAATGGAAAACATACCCCAAACTTATGGATTCCAGGCATAAAGTTGACAGTGCCAAGTATTTTTTTTTAGCCCTCTATGGAAATGTATGGCTATAGAGACGAATTTAAAAGACTCTTATTCAATTTTTAACAAATTTCGTAGGAAATATAAAGGGATTTATAATCACTGAATTAAAGATGGAATTACTTATCATCTTCTGTTTTTATAACCTACACATCATTATTAAAGTAAGGAATGCCTTAGAGAACATAACAAATCCAGACCCTTGTCAGGAATGTTGCCTCTGAGTAAAGATCCAATCAAGGGCATGACTGAAAGATCCCTTCCTTCTGACACAACAAGAAGATTTAAGGCATCTCTTATAAACATCTTCAGGGAATGGTCTGTCATTACAATGATCTCAGACAAAGCTAGAAAACAGACTACTTCAAGGGAATTTGTAACTAACATTTTTTTTTATAAACTGAATCCTAATAAGAACCACATGTAACTCATGAAGTTTTAAGAAAATTGTATTGGCAGAAGTATCATTAACTTAAACTATAAAGGACAGAGACAGTTGAAAAGTAAAAGAACCATTGAGGCTCCGATCTCATAGACAGAAGCAGGTCGAGAAACTTACTTGGTGAAAACACAGGTCATTTATAATTAAAAAAATAAATAAAATAAGATTAGATTGATTCAGAGTGAGTCATGGAAAATCGGCACTAACAGGAATTAGTGACATGTGCTTGCCTGCATTTCAGAATTGTTATGAAAAAGAGATATATACTTCTATCTCCTAGCCATTTTTAAAATATGTGTCTATTGTGCAGGATACTTATACTTTAAACCACTTTATATTAGATATGTGTGCAATGTGTTGGGGAGACAAGATAATTTTTGAGTTTAGTCCACAGGCTTTATGATTAAACAGAACAAGACTGGATCTGATTTAAATGATGAGCTCCTAAACTTCAAAACTGAGCCAATCTGGTAATGAGATGAAATTGTAGGAGCTGGGTAGGGGATGAGTAGATTCCGCATATGTGAGGGATATGAACCACCACTGCCAACCCAAGGGCCAACCATAGTAATTAGTTTACAAAGATAGTCTGAAAATTAGTTGTACCTCTTAATATTTATGATCTTTTTCTGTTCCTCTCCCTCAGATCTATTATGGCTCAGAATTTTTACCAATAGAATGTGCAAGAAATGGGCATTCATATGATTTCTATATCTAGGTCTTAAGAAGTCTTGTAGAGGATACTTGTATTGAAATTTGGAAGTATTGTGCTGTGAGAGACTCAAGACACATGGAAAGAACATGCAGAGGCATTCCTGTTGATAACCACAGTGCAGTTTCCTGCCAACAGACTGAATCAATTGCTAGCCAGTGAATGACTCACCTTGGAAACCCAGTCCACTGAATCAGCTGATAATAGATAACATGCACACCAGGGCTAGCAAATCAAAACCACCACCTAACCACCAGTCAATTAACATCACTGTTAAAGAAAACGTGGAATAAATACACAAGGGAATATTATTCAGTCAAAAGGAAGAATTAATTCCTGCAATTTGTATCAAAATAGATGGAACCATAGGATACAGTGTTAAGTGAAATAAGGTAGACTCAGAAAGATAAGTACCACATGTTCTCTCTCAGATGTGAATATTAAAACAGTGTCAACCCAAAGGTACAATAATGATTAGGGAAAGAGTAGATAAAAGGAGTATAGATTTGATCAGTGCACAGTATAGGCATGTTTTAAAATATCATACCCTTTTCATATGTATAACTAATACATGTTAATCAAAAATCAAATCAAATCTAAGTCTAAAAATATTTTAAAAATTAATACTACTGTGAAAGGGAAGAACGTCTTTTTTAAGTCACTAAAACTTTCTTTTATGTGATTTGTAACATACGAAGATTTAATCAAAACAAATACTTAAGATTTTATACATATTTTTATGTCCAAATTTCCATTGCAGAACAAGAGCACTTTGAGAACATAAACTATATCTGATTTGTCCTTGTATCCATCATAGTGCATAGTATGCTTTATATAGACATTGAATATATATTTATATGAATGAACAGATACTCTCTCTTTTACTGGTATCCCATACAAACTATATATAAATAGTTCAGGAGAAAGCATACTTGTTATGTTAAATATTTGTTTTCCATCATCTTCTAATTTATGTCATATTATATAAAAACTTTTGTTTTTTAGTTATTTTTGTTCATTTTGGATATTATATTAGTCAGCTTTCTGTCACTGTGACTAAAACACTTTAAATTGCTTACAGGAGGAAATACTTGGTTTGACCCATGGTTTCAGAGGTTTCAGTCCAGGGGTCAACTGACTCTATTACTTTGTGCCTGAGAGAGAGAGAGAGAATAAGGGGCAGGGGACAAGATATAGAACCCAAAGGTATGCCCCCCCGTGACTTATTTCCTCCAACTATGACCCTCCTGCTTACAGTTTCCACCACCTCCCCATGGTCCATTCAAGTTATTAATCTACTGATGAGGTTAGAATCCTCATGATCCAATCACTTCCCACAAGCACCACCTCTGAATATTGCTTGCATTGGACACCAAGTCTTCAATACATGAGTTTTGGGGAGGCACTCCAGATCCAAACCATAACGATGTGAAGCACTACAGCCAAGAAAAAAAAGCATTATAGCATAGATATATGTAATCACTACCACAGTTAGCACAAAACAGATCCATCACCACTAAAATTTTCCAGTGCCATCTTTTATGGTCATACCAGCTCTACCCTTTGCAAAGACAGATCTGTTTGCCATTACTGTAATTTTGCCTTCTCTAGAATATCCTACATGTGGAATTATTCATGAGGCAAGCTTTTGAAACTGGTTTCATTTCCTCAACAATCTGTCTTTTTTTTTAAAGTGTTTAAAAATCATTTACAATAATATAATTATTGATATGCATTTGATATGTTTAAATTAGGTATGCCACTTTATTTGTTTATTGGTTATTAGTTATTATTTGTTTCTTCATAGTGCCTTTAAGTCCATGGTAGGAGAGACATGGGGACAGGGAGGAGGGCATTCACCTCTACTTTTGGTTCAAGAGTAGTCACCCTTTGAACTTTCTCATAGATCTGCCTACTGCCACTTATGCTTGGGTCCTCAGATAGTTACTCTATACCTTCTGTTTAGAGCTTGCATTTGCATTTAGCTGAAGGGACAGCGTACTTACTTCACCGTACTTACTTCATCTTGCCCAGAGCAGAATCTCTATGAAAATTATTCAAGTAAATATTTACATAATATGGAAATACTTTTTATATGCTACAGTCAAGGCTAAAATAATCCTTATTATTAAATGAACATATAAAATATTCTCAGTGTATTGATATAGTACATAATCATTTATAAAAACATTACGCAATGTTGCAGTAATTTTTATATATCTCTATATGTTTAAGTAACCACATTTCAAGTTAAGCCAATCATTTTCCTGTGATAAATGTCCATTTTTAAAATGTCATAAGTATTTATGTTTACAGAAATTTATATTCACAAAAAGAAACACAAAAA
The DNA here is from genome assembly GCA_020662805.1 of Glaucomys volans. Lineage (NCBI taxonomy): Eukaryota > Metazoa > Chordata > Mammalia > Rodentia > Sciuridae > Glaucomys > Glaucomys volans. The sequence continues at coordinate 116,373 of JAJEJO010003016.1, forward strand.
TATTTGATAAAATTATAGAAAAAAAGAACTGGAAAAAAATAATAAAGAAGAATCACAGGAAAATAATGGTAATAGGAATTAAAATGTTCAAAATTAAGCCATTCAACATATTTGGATAAAGCAATCTTTTAAACATATTGCCATTTATTCCCTCAATAATTTCTATTCATGGTTGAAAGCTGAATTTTTCACTGTGTTGTGGGCCCTGTTCCATTCCTTCAACTAGAAAAATGAGCTCATATATAAGAAAACAAATTAAAACTTAAGGTAATAGGGCCCCAACAGCATACTATGGTGAAAACCAAGCAAGAAAAAGAAATATAAGGGGATGTAAATCAGTCTGTCTTGTTCAGCAAATCTAAAGCCCTGCTTAAAGACTTTGCATACAGAAAACACCCTGCAAGCCAGCTGTAGTTCTGCCTATTGTGGAGTCTAATGAATGGTTATTTTCCTTCTAATGTTTATTCTAGAATAACAATAAAGGTCATTGATCTCAAATTCTAGGTTGTTTTAGCCAATCATCCACCCACAGTTATATATTGTCTTTTTCTACATAATGTTTTAAAATTTTATCCAAATTTGAAAACAATTTCTTTAAAAGAAAGATTTCTTAGGTTTGTCACTCTATAACTAAAACTAAAAATCCAAGGCAGCACATTTTCTTAGGTTCTCTTTTGACATTGTGTTAGAGACTTTTTGTTGATTTATTTTTAAATCATGTGCTAACAACCTGTTTTTCCCTGCTAAGCTTCAGAACATCTCTAAGGAGAAATAAAGTATGTCTTTGGAAATAACATATTTTGTTTTAAAAAATAGAAGAAAGTGTTCCTGACAATGATAGGTTGAAACCTAGTTCACCATGCCCAGAGTAAAAAGGTTATTTCTTTGCTCTCTATTTTTCATTTGAATGCAAAAATATGATATTTCCCCTAAATGATAAAATGCTTTCATTGAATTTCAAGGAAAAAGATGTTAGATTAATCTGGGCCCAACCTTATCACCATAAGCTTCAATAAAATAGAAGCTTCACATCAGCAATGCAAGGAAAATATAAGAAGCTTTGGGAAGGGTAATGTTGCTCAACCTGGCTTTGAATAAGAAGTTCATATCTGCATACACGTATTCTATGCTCTATCAGCAAATGTTCCAAAATATCTCCATCTTAAACCTTTCTTTTCATCTTGTTCTGGTGTTACCTTATCTTTGTCTCTCTACATCAGTAAGAGCTGTCTAAAATGCTGGAGAGAACATGTAAGCATCTTTGAACATTTACATCAAAAATTTTATGTCATCAATGCAAAGATTATGTTAGTGTTAAAGTAAGCTAGAAAATCAAAGGGGTTTGATTCCAATGTGGATATATGAAGCTTGTTTAAAGATTTTTACTAACATTTCTGCCTAAGACACACACACATACACACATACAGAATTATCAATACTTTTTAATACTTTATTATGTTTTAATAAATGTTTTAAATCCCTACTGTGTGCCAATAAGTATTCTAGGTATTAGAAACACAAAAATGAGCAAATCAGCTAGAAATGTCTGACAAAAGAATTTGCAATTCTACTTGAAAAAGATAGTAATTGACATAACAAATAATTATGTTAGAAAATATTAAGTGCTATAAAAAAATAAACATAATTCCAAGAGCAGAGTTGAAGTTGCAATGGTGGTAGAGTTTATCGACAAATTGAATACTAGAGCTATAGAGAGAATGAACCATGGATGACTTTCAGATTTTGAGATATAAAACTTGAGAAAATAAAGTGCCTAGTCACTAGATGTGGAACACTAAAAAAGAAAAGTTTAGGAAGGAATACAAGGAGTTTTAGAATCTACTTCAGATATACTGTATTTCCTCATCTTCTACACTTTGGATAACGACATGCCCTCAAGTCAGTCTTCATACATCTTTGTTATATTTATTCATTCTCTAGGGATTCTCATTTAGTCTGATGGCTCTAAATTCCATTGATATGCTAACGGACTCTGAATTTGTATATTAGACCTCATTCCTAAACTCTAGACTCCTCTGTCCATTGCTTATTAGACATTTCCACCTGCATTTTGTCTTAGTTTAAGGTAGGGAGTGTGCATTCTATCATTTTCTTGTGGAATACTATCCTAGGATGAGTGGCAAGGAAACTGAAGAAAGAAATGAAGGAGATTCAAATCAAGTTGGCATCATGGGATTTACTACTTCTACGTGTGATTATTTTTTTAACCCTTTAGGAAACCCCTGCTTTTCAGGATCATGTGTCCGTGGAGGAAGGGGAAAGAATATTCTCACCAGTTCTGTTCTCTCATTTGTCAAGGATTCAACCCAAGAGCCATTATCCCTTTCTGTCCACTTACATATACCATAAGTGTGGGCAATATGGGGGCATTCTATACCGGGTTGTCTACAGAGAAGTCATTGGGAAGAAGTCATGGGCAGAAAGTGACATTCTGTTCAGCATCCTAGCTGGTAAATTAAAAGACCCCAAATTACTGTAATGGTATCAGTGGTGGTGGTGACCTAACACCAAACCTGATGGAACAGTACTGAGTTGCTCTTGTTGTATCACCATTAGAAAGTAAATGTGTCAAACTGGGTTGGTCTGGTGTGCGTCATTCGACCCAATACAGATGTCCATATTATCTCAAATCTTACATGTTCCCAATCAACATATTATTATCTACTACTTCCAAATCTCTTTCTTCCATAATTAATTTCTATTCCTTTTTTTCTCAAACTTGGAATCATCCTTACCATTATTTCTTTCACATCATACATCTTAGTTGTGAGAAATCAGTTAAAGTCAACTCACTTCTTTCCCTACAACATGTTTCTTCTAGGCTGCAGCAAAGTCCAGCAGGAAGACTTCTAGCTTTTATCTTTGTCTCCTCCAAGTACTTCTAGGTCAGAGTAATTCTTTTAAAATGTCAAGTCAGAGCATGCCGCTCTTCTGTTCAGATCCTTAAGATGGCATCTGAACTTACTCAGAGAAAAATCTCAAGAATTTTTATGTTCCCCTATGATCTGCTCCCTTCCTAACAATTTCTCTGACTGCTCTTCTCCACTGTCTCCTATACCTTTCTTAGACATCTTCCTGTCAAATAGGCTAAACATAGCTCTGAAGGTCTTTGCATTCTCTTTGTGTTCTTAGCATCTTAGGACAGGAAGGTTTTTCTTCAAGATTATCTGCATAGCTCCTTCCCTCACTTTCTTCAAGTCTTGCTCGAATGACAACACCTGAAATGAGCTTTTTCTGATTACCATGCATAATAGCACTGCCCATGGTCACCCCATCCTCCACTGAGGCCCTGCCCCATACCTTTCCATGTTACCTTATGTATACACTTATTTCTTTATTCTCTGTGCCTCTCTCTGGAATGCAAGTTTCTTCAGAGCAGAGAATTTCCCTGCTGTATTTATTGCTGAATCCCTCATATCTGAGATCAACATTTGTCACAGAAGGTGCTTAATGAAAATACATTGAATAAAAATGACAAGGATGGCATTCTTTGTACTATGTGAATCGCGTTTTGTTTTTTCTGTTTCCTTTTGCTCATTATTTCATTAGCAAATAGAACCTTAGCTTCTGTCTTCAGATAATACAGCCTGACTTCCCCCATAATCCTTCAAAAGACAACAAAAGGATATGAAAAAATAAGGCATCAAATATATTCATTTTTCTGTTAACACCTATTGTCTGGCCTATTTTAAATCCTCTCTGACTTTTAAGCTCTTTAATGAGGAGGACTAGAACATTATCAAGTTATCCTTGTAAGCTGGTAGGTGAAATGTAAGGAAAATGAAATACACTGAAATAATTTCCCCAAATAATCACTATCTTGTTATGTCAAATGGAAGGAGGTAAGCTATTATTACTGCTCGTAAGACTTCATATTAGTCCAAAGACTCCTCTAAGGGATACATAAAAGAAATCTCTTAGTGTTCTGTAAATATTCAGAAATGAACCTGTGCCTTGCGCAGTTAAAGACTAATTTTCACTTTTGGAAATTAAGAATTCCTTGCAGAACTTGGCCCGGTCACAGATTTGGAACATCTGATTATTATTTCTAGACTTAGATTTTTTTAATCCATGTCAACCAAATAAACATGTTGAATAATTACCTTTTTGTACACTTTGCTCAATTTGTTAGTTCGTTTATTGAACTCAAAAGAATCATCAGTCTGTACCAGTTATGATTATCATATGATACGATAGCTACAAATTTACTGATGGTTTAAGAGATAAACCGTAGCATACTTCTTAAAGCATTCCAAAAGCATTCCACTGCAAACATTTATCCCATCTTCTTACCACACTTGATATGACCAATCTTTAAAATAGCTGCTATATTAGGCATATAATAGTATCCCATTGTGATTTAAATTTCATTTCCCTGGTGACCAATAAGGATAATCCCCTTTTCAAGTATTTATTTGCCAAAACACTAACTTCTCTGGTGAATTGTCTATTCAAGTCCTTTGTCTCAAATCTGGCTATATTTGTAAATGTTGTATATGAACTTAAGAATGTATATTTTGCTATTGTTGGGTGGTGTCTTAATCCATTTTTAGTTGCTAGAAGCATAATATTGCAAACTGGTTAAGCTATAGAGAAAAGAGTTTGGCTTATGTATTTGGTCCAAGGTAAGGGGCTATATCTGTGAATGGCCCTCTTGCTGGCAGAGTCCTGAGGTGTACAAAGAATCATATAGTAAAAGGCAGGGAGTGCCCAAAAGATGTAGCCAAATGGCTTTTATACCAGACCCATGCTAGAGATAATGTGTCAACCCATGAAGCCATTAATGACATGAATGGGTTAATCCATTCATGAGGGCAGAGCCATCAGGACCTCTTGAAGTTCCCATGCGCTCCCATGTCTTCATCTCTTATAATGGAGATTAAATCTCAACATGAGTTTTGGAGTTGGCAAACCATATTCAAACCATAGCAGATAGAATATGAAATAAATATCTATAGCTATTTATCCTATCAGTTGTTGTAAAACTCTCATTGAAATTGTTCAAAAGTATATTTTATTATTTCACTTCCTTTCATTATCCTTTCTCAGAATGAAAGTCATTATTATGTACACAGTGACCTATTTTTAGCTGTGTAAGGTATATCTAGTCCCTGTTACCCCTTTTAGGACCAATACAAAAAATCACATGATTGTTTTTGAAATGTAGAAAACTGGTTCCATGCCTGAGAAAGCAAATACTGGTTTTTCCTCCTGCCTGGGTATCAGAAGACCAGCAAAGTAGATGAATAACTGTTTTGGTGGCAGGAGAGGGCTGGTGAGGCATTGAATCATCCTACCCTCACAGCATGTGGGACAGCAAGGGATGTTGGGTACCCCAGCATGTAGGTGCATGGGAGAACAGACAAGCTATCACCTTGGCATGTGTCCAATAAGCATCCTGTAGATTTAGAAGGTCTCAGCAGAATGAGGCAACATTCTGTGAACTACCAGGTGCTCAGGGGATGTAAAAGGAAGACCAGAAGCTACAGGAAGAGATATGCTTCCTTCTGGGTAATTTACATTCCAGGATTGAAGACAGTCAAAAATTCTCTGAATAGCCTATGAATAGACTATAAGACAAGAATCTTCAATGTTCTAGGGCTACATTCAGGTATACCGACTTCATCTGCCAAAGTGACAGTATGAAGCCAACCACCCAGGGGTTAAAAAAAAATAATAATAATCGTATTTGCTTCACCTCTTCTTGCCTCCTAGCAGCTAAAAGTAGCTGCTAAAAGGGAAAAAGTAAGCAAAAGGGGAGTAGGTAGCAGAAGCACAACTATCTTTTCCATCATCTACTTCCAAGCAGTTGCAATAGAACAAGAAAATTTAATTCCAAATCAAAGAGTTTTGATCATTACATAGTTCTATACATTCCAAGTATTGAATTTTGACTATGGTGGAATGATAATTAACCCAAAAGAAGTTAACTGCCTCTTAAAGAACATATCATTAGTAAGTGACAAAGCAGAATATAAAACACAGGTCTATTCAACTCTAAGACTTTTACTACCTAATAACCAAACAAATGAGACAAATTTCAGTATTTCACGTAGACTCAGCTTAATACTTTTTTTTTTTTTTTTTTTTTTTTTTTAGGACGAGGGACAAAATAAACCAGTTTTCCATCCTACAAATAGGATTAATAATAACTGTTGATTCAGTGGTCTAATAATCTCAGTCTAGTAAAATTCAGTGCTTATGTTTAAATGCCTTCTACATTCTCAATATCTCAGGAAAATTCTGTATATTCTTTTAATTAACTCAAGTTACTATATGAATTTAAAGTATGTATTTTTATGCTTTATGCAAATAAGGTAAAAATGATTGTACTTTCTTAGATAAAGAATCGGTTGTGGCCTTTGTTTTGTTGCTGTTGTGTTTTTTGTTTTATTTTGTTTTGTATTTGGTACTGGGGATTGAACCCAGGGGTGCATTGCATTTTGCCATTGAGCTACATCCTCAGTTCTCTTTACTTTGGGAGAGGGTCATGCTAAATTGCTGAAGCTGTCCCTGAACTGGCCTTCCTGGTGCCTGACCCTCACTAGTCACTGAGATTACATGTGTGTACCACCGCACCTAGCTAATGTATCACATCTGTAAATCATTCATGACATATAACCAGTAGGGTACCTAGTCCACCTATGACCCTGGCACTTGGCTAGGGGCTACACAAGGAGCAGAGATCAAGACAAAGTTCCAGCATCATGAACTTTCGAATATGGCAAAGGAAATGAATAACAGCAAGTAACTATCAATGTAAGTTTCATTACAAAATACAAATGCAACATGTCTATAACATGAAACTTAATATGCTTAGGAGTGCTAAGGATGCTTTTCCCTACAGGAAGTGATGTTAGTTGAGTGCAAAGATAAGTAGCAACTAGCTAACTGAAAATGGGACTAGAGAAAGAGGAAAAGACAGTTTAGGTCACTATTGTGTATTATCTGTCAATCGACATAGTATAGAGTACAGTCTGTGTTAGTGTTGTTGGAATTTTCCTTTCTCTAGTTTTGATATACCTTTGTTTTCATCTTATATTTTGTATCTCTCAATACAAAATATAAAATGTTAACTCCCTCCAATTACTATGATTCCTGTTAACAGTTTGGGGTATGATTTATAGATTTTTTTTTTCTGCTTTCCAAATATTATATGCATACATACAATCTGAAATAGGGTTCTTCTACAATAGAGTTGCATATGAGTCATAAATCTAGTAGATCTCTTTTCATAGCAATAATTATAAATATAAAGCCATCTTATGTTCAGATACATGAAGTATCAAAACTAAACCAACTGCTTGTTAACATTGTTTCTGTTCTTAATAGTATTACTACCAATGCTAGAACAAATAATCTGTGTGTATATTTTCTCCATTTTTCTAGTTATTTACATTGTTTCTAGTTCTTAATAGTATTACTACCATTGCTAGAACAAATAATCTGTGTGTATATTTTCTCCATCTTTCTAGTTATTTAATAACTTATGAGAGTTGGAAATTCTGGATAAAATTTAAAACTTGATGCTCATAACAAAATTTTTCATAAGCTGGGTACAGTTGTGCACACCCATAATCCCAGAGACTCTGGAGGCTGAGGCAAGAGGATTGCAAATTCAAGTACAGCATCAGCAATTTAGCAAGGCTCTAAGCAACTTAGCAAGAATCTGTCTCAAAATAAAAAATAAAAAGAGGTGGGGATGTAGCTCAGTGGTAAAGTGCCACTTTGATTCAATCCCCAGTTATCCCCCCTGCCAAAAAGAAAGCTGTTCATAAATAATATAAATGTTATTGTCAGTATATTCACTTTTTAAATGGAATATCATCTGTTTATTCATAAAATATTAAAATGTATCTAAAATATGCCACAGCCTCTTAATTCCCCTACATATTTATTAAAAATGCCAACTCATTGAGGTCAGTCAGCTAATATGAAACAAAAATGCTTTAATCTATTCAGTCACATTCACTTATTTCTTTGGAATATTGTAGAGGAAATAAAAACATTAAATGAAAGCTTTCCCGAGCAGTACTTAATAGCCATAAAACAAAATGTGCCCTTTGTATTTTAATGTTAATATTCACTTGTTTATAGTTTATCTTGGTTTTTGTTTGAATCCTGCAGTATAACATTAGACAATATTCATAAATTTACTAAGATTCAACTTGATTCAAGCTGATATTGGAAAGAAGATATGTACAATACCTTTTAAAAGTGGTTATCTTATCCCAGAGACTTGGGAGGCTGAGGCAGTAAGATCACAAGTTTGAGGTCAGTCTGGGCAAATTATGGAGACCCTGTCTCAAAATAAAAATAAAGAGGGCTGGAGGTATAATTCAGAACAGCATTGGGTTTAATCCAGAGTACTGCAAAACAAATAAATAAGCAAAAAATAAAAAATGAGTAATTTGGAAAGCATTAAATCACTCATTATTATCCAGCATTGAACTACATTTTCAATTTGCTAATTTACAGGATATCATCAGTAGTCATTTAAAAAATGAGAGCAGTTTAATTCTTCTTTATATTAACATAAATTTAAAGTCTCATCTTTTATTTTATTTAAACAAAAATTCTCAACTTCATTCAGAATATCTGGACTGTAATAAGTAGAATTTTTTAACTAAAATGCTTGAACACTATGCTCTCATTCTAATAATCCCAATCTGTTATTCATAGTTTACAACCCATCCTTTATCTTTGAGAGTACATGTAAAGTTGAAATTATTTTAGCAGCAATAATATGTATATAAAAGTAATAATTTTGATAGATTCCAGACTCCTTGCTCCAGTTTTGACAGAAAACTTAAAATGAATGTTAGTGTAATGTTCATTTTATAATAAATCATGCAGCTTTTCAAGCTAGTAGAGACCCTACAGAGTATTTAATATCTTAGTGAATCTATCTTGGCTCAGAATTTGTCCCTCAGACATGAAGTAATAAAAGCTAAACTTTAGCTAGTCTTGGGGGTACACATCTGTAATTTAGCAACCTGGGAGGCTGAAGCAGAAGGATCACAAATTTGAGACTAGCCTCTGAAATTTAGCAAGGCCCTAGGCAACTTTGTGAGACCCTGCCCCAAAATAAAAAATAAAAAGAACTGGTGATAAAGGGAAGGATAGAATGCCCCTAGGTTCAATCCCTGATTAAAAAAAAGAAGAAGAAGAAAGAAAGAGAGAGAGAGAGAGAGAGAGAAAGAAAGAAAGAAAGAAAGAAAGAAAGAAAGAAAGAGAAGCTGCTTTAATAATCACGTATCTTAATCTGCTAATCTATCTCTCACTATTGTTTTTGTAAACTGGCCACTGTAAGACACTGACATCTTCTCCTTGTGTACATTAATGGTTTATTTAGATCTTTCTTAGCTGCTAATTATCTGCTGAATCTCCTCCTCCTTAATTGCAATTCCTGAAAGCAACCCTTAGCATTGTTACTTTCCCTCCTTTTTCCACCTATAGTTTATTTTGAAAAGATTTCAACCTGCTGTTTCAAGCTATAAGAGTTCAATCAACATCCATGGACCTTTTGCCTGTGTTCCTTCATTGCTACCTCTGCCACATATGTTCTTTGTTTTCAATCCACACAGACTTTTAATTCTGTACTATTCAGAAGTTCAAAATTATGAAAGTTACAAATCTCATGACACTTTTCCCTTAAATATTTAAGCATATATCTCCTAAGAACAAGAATAATCTCCAATATAACTACAAACCATGTCTACACCTAAGAAATGGTGTGTAATATAGATAAGTGTTTGTGTCCATATTTTTCCTATGGTGCAAACAATGCCCTTTGTAGCAATTTCTGTTATTTTTCTTGCTCTTGTTGTAGGGTTTAATTAAGCATCAGTCATTGCATTTACTCTAGCGCATCTTTCTAACTCAGTGGTTGCTGTGTAATGTATCATGTGCTGGCACAATTTAACCATTTCCCTACTGTTGAATAATTGTGCTGTTATAACTTTAAACTCTTGCATCATGAAAGAAATGCATGATGATCTTAGATAAAGCAGAAAAAATGCAGATGATATACAAAAAAAAATTCCTACTATTCCTGTATAATTTTTGCTTATATGTTGATACACATTCTTTCTGTTTATACTTTGTATATGGGCAGAGATCTAAATTAAAAATGCTCACAAAAACAAATATATGTGTTACATGGGCATATGTTATCCTTTGGCAAATGTGTATGCGTATTTATTTTGGGATTAGCAGCAGGTAGGTAAGTATTTCTCCATCAATTTAAGTACTTTTTGGTCATTTCTTTCTAATAGCTGCTTGGAAGTTCTTTACTTGTCATACTTATTTAATCAATTTTCTATATTAATATAATTATTTTTAGTATTTTAAGAAAGCAATAATTAATATTACTTTAATATTACTTTAATTATTTTACTACATGAATCATTATTTGTGTATGATAAATTGCTAACCTCAAAACAGAAAGTCATTCTAAGGTTTCAGGAGTGTATTGCCAGATTGCTCCAGAGAAAGTTTGCTAACTAGTTTCTATTCCAACTAGAAATTTGTGGAAAATTCCTCTGTGTGATACTTTGAGAAAAAGAGATAAGACAATATTTTATCATTACTCTAAATATAGTCTTGACCTCATGGAATACCAAGAATCCCTAGGCACTTGGAGGACTTCTGGATTTGCCCACAGAAGAGGTTTAATGAGTTGTTTAAGAATGTGGACTCTGCCTAGATACAAATCCAGCTTCTATAGCTGTCTTGTGGCTTCAGGAAAGTTATTTGCACTCTTACAAAATTCCTCTATAAAAATGAGGTAATAATTATGCCCAGCCATGGAGCTGTGGTAAGGAATGAAGGAATTAATGTTGTAATATGCTTGTCAGCATGCCTGGTGCCAAGTTAATGCCTAGTTGTACTTGAGTCTGATTTTGGAAATTGCAGTCTTTTCCCATGGTTCTATTGATGTACCACTTCCAAACTGTTTTGATAATTATATCATTAAGATATGTTTTTAATATTGGTAGGACACAGTGTCCCTCATTAGTTTTTATTTTCAAAATATCTTGGCTGGTACATCATATTTATTATTTAGATCATTTTACCAAGTTCTAAAAACATTTGGAATTGATCAGGATTATACACCAATTAAAATTTGTTTGAGTTGACATCATTGCTGAAATTAAGTATTTATTTTCATTTATTCAAGTAGACACTTTAAAATCTTGGTAACTTTTAAATAACTCCAACTCTAAAGTTGCTTGATAATCAGAAGCAACTTATCATGAAAAGTTTTCTATTTTTAAAATGGAGAAATAAAGCTTTATTTAGAAAGTTTATAATGCAAATAAAGCCTTTGCTAAAACTGGTTTATAAATGTCAAAATTAAAAATCTTCAATACCTTTGTTAGAGCTGGATGGTTAGTTACCTGATAAGCAACATTTTAATTTGAGTAAATCACTTTTCTTTCCAAAAAATCCACAAGTAGATAATTATTATTAAAATTTTCTTAATAGGAACAGATTTTATTCTATACCATTTTTAGAAATTTCAGCATATTATCATTACCAACAGTACATATAGATTCTGCATACCTATGGACTTGATTGCAAAACCAGCAAAGAATGGTTCATATTGATAGAATGTGTAGTCAGTGGAAGTTGAAACATCAATATAAAAAAATAGTGCAGAACAACCTGAACCAAAGAACAAACAAAACTAAATCAGAATATCTAAGGAAGAATTATCAGTAGACTGTAGAAATATTATTTTCAATAATTATTTGCATGCAAACATTGCTTATTTTAAGCACACATTTATTGCCTACTATGTTTTAGTAATATTATCACCACAATTATAATTGGTGTGTAGTCTTCACATTGAACTCTGAATGGTTTAGTCACTTGTTGGAGATAAATCATATAGCTATGAAGCAACAACATGATTTGAACCAAATTCATTTTGACTTCAAAAACCTGTGCACAGCATAATAATGTTCATTCTTTCTCCTGAGGAATTACTCTTTCTCAGAGCATTTTTGACACTATACAAATCTCCCGAGGATTAGAAAAGGCTATTCAAAGTGATACTTGTGTGTGACCTCTAAGGCAACTTTATCACCAGGGTATCTCCAGTCTTGCAAAGACTCCTTCAGTATCATCTTCTAAGTTAACCACCTATTGCTAGAATAGGCACTGCAGCCAGTAACGGTGGTCAAAGTTCTCTCCTATTTTTCTCTAAGTCATTGCATTACTCCCCTGGCTACTCCCCACACAACATTCTTTCTTTTATTTTTTCCCTAGCATTTGCTATTTCATTCATGTAGTTATTCACTCACACACAGTATTTCTCATCTACCACGTGCCTCAGTGTACAGTTCTCAATGCTGTTATCTTCTCATGCTCTGCTCTGCTCTGCTGTCCTTTCTTGGTCTTGTCTTACTTGAGTCACAATTGCTATCCTAAGGCTGCTCAATAGCAATGTAAAAACCTTGCCTGGAAAATGTCATAAAGGCTGAAAGTAAAGGCTTCCTTTTAATTATTCTGTCTAGTGACCTTGGTAAAAATCTTCCCTTCTCTGATTTCAGACCACTGTTTTGAATTCTTGTGGGTACATTTAAGACTGGATATTGATTAACTTCAGCAGCATTGGATCACCTCCCAGTCCTGCAGTCTCCACATGGGTAAGATTGCTTGTGTTGTTAAATTGCAGTCCGGTTCAGGGAAATTCTTCTTATAAGATATATAGTGACATTACACAATTATTTAGCATGTATACTTTCACTCTTTCTCCAGAAAATTTGAATCATATGTTCCATTATTAAATGGTACATCCTTGGGAAAAAGAAATAAAAACACTTTTCAAATTTATTTTTCCAGGAAAAAAAGAAACCCTATCCTCTCATAATTCGAGGTAGTACAGGTTAAAATCAAATTATTTACAGAGGTTTTTAAAAATTATTGTTTGACTTAGTACCTACTACCAATCATCTATGATTGTTAAGGATGCTATAAGACATTAATTAGAAATACTGGTATCATGTTTTCTGCTAACTTTTAAAATGTCAAAGAATCAAGTTCCATAGCAGTAGGAAAAAAATACTGTATCATAAAAAGTCAATCTTCCAGCAAGGGATCAGGTGAGCTGACCAGTGTGAACCAGTGTAGCAAATACACATCTGATTTTATGAACATAACATAGGATGCACTTCTATACTTGGAAAACAGAAGTGTTTGCATAAGCGCATAAGAAAATAGATTCCTAAGAGACTGAATTAATCAGACAACTAAATTTCTTGCCTCCCTGAATTTGAATAAAGCTCAGAGATTAAATTTTTTGAGGAATATAAATGATTATACTCTTTTCTCATCATTACTGGAAGGTGTATTTTGGAAATTAGCAGGGTTTTTTTTTTTTTTTTTACATGTGTTAAAAATCTTTTCAGAGGTGCAAAAATTAAGACAGCAAATGACAAATATCAAACTAAGTGTTTGTTATGCTGTAATATTTAGTAGGAAGTTATCTTGGCACTCTGACAAATACTAAAATATTTTCTGAACATCTGAATATTAAAATGTAGGGCTCTTTGAAATTTGCCAAACTGACTCCATCTTGTGCCTGTAAATAGAGATAATGTTGAGTCCACCACACATGATCACATAAACTATGGATGAGCAAGTTATTTTCTGGTGGAAGAACTTAGAGAGGAGGTCACACAAATACTGATTGATAACAACAGAGTAGTATACCATTAAGACAGAGCAAGCAACTACCCCAGTCTAGAATAAGCAGGGATGACTGGCTTCAAATGGGATTCCTTATGAGATGTTTTTCATCCAGATCAATTCTCTTATTCTTACCAGTAAGTTCTGGACCATCCGTGATATGGGACTGACTGATTTATTGACTGGCACCTATTTAATCTTTTTGCTAACAATGAGTTTATATGAACTTACTGTTTGGCACAGAAAACGAACTAACCTGAATGTTTCTTCTGCATTATCTCAAAGTACCTTCATGTTTCTCATAGACATTCCTGTCATTCTCCTTGACCTCCAACCATGATCCTGTCTGCCTCAATTCATAAATCCTGTTTCCAACTCCCTAGTGTCCACACATCTCCCATTGATAAATTCTTACTCTTTCCTTTAGTTCATTGATTGCTTAGATCTAATCTACCATCTCAATTGATTCTACATCCTTCTAACAACTCTGGTAACTGGGTGCTTTGAGATGTCTGGTGGTATTCCCACCACTACTTTTGGTAGGCCACTTGTTTCTAGGTGCTGGCAAAGCTGGGTAGTGTTTGCCACCCATTGGATCAGAGTTTGTTTCTCTTTTCTTCCTACTACCTGTGTTTAAAATTAAAACAATGTGCCAGGTGTGGTGGCACATGCCTGTAATCCCAGCACTTGGGAGGCTGAGGCAGGAGGATAGCTAGTTCAAAGCCAGCCTCAGCAACTTAGCGAGGCCCTAAGCAACTCAGTGAGACCCTGTCTCTAAATAAAATACAAAAATAGGGCTGGGGATGTGGCTCAGTGGTGGAGTGCCCTTGGGTTCAATCCCTAGTACAAAAAAAAAAAAAAAAAAA
>JAJEJO010003016.1:131057-288074 GCA_020662805.1 Glaucomys volans
ACTGGGGATGTGGCTCAGTGGTGGAGTGCCCTTGGGTTCAATCCCTACTAGAAAAAAAAAAAAAAAAAAACAACACAACAAAAAACAAAATTAAAACAATGCTGGGAACCTAAAATGAATGAAGTAATGGGTAGCATGCAGATCAGTAGATTTGAGAAAGTGGTTCATTTATTTGTATACAGACAAGACCTACCTCTCCATTATCCCACTCTGCCTTCCTGGGGAATATTTCAAAGTAAAGATGCAAAATTATCTTTTTCATATTCCTCATTATGTTTTTCTATCTCACATTACCATTAATTTGCTTATCTGCTGGACCAGATTCTTGATTCTCTTGGAACAAGAGAATCTCTTGTACCCTCTAGGAACAAGGCTCCATCCACTCAGCTCATTCAGTTACCTTCACCTGCTTTTTAGCTTGCAAACTTCTGTTGAAATCACTAGTCTATTATTCTTTGGCTTGATGAAGGAAATGCAAAAGGAAAATCCATGTTATCAATCAATTACCTTATTAGACCAGAAACCAAGCTCCATTTCTTTCCTTCATTCCTTCCCTCCCTCCTTTCCTTTCCTTCCTTCCTTCCCTCCCTCCTTTCCTTTCCTTCCTTCCTTCCTTCCTTCCTTCCTTCCTTCCTTCCTTCCTTCCTTCTTTCCTTCCTCCCTTCCTTCCTTTGTCTCTCTCTCTCTCTCTCTCTCTCTCTCTCTCTCTCCTTCTCCCCCCACCACTTTCTTTCTTTCTTTTCTGGAGGTAGAGTTGCACACCACCATGCTTGGCTCCAATTTCCAATTTTTTTGAGAACTACTTACCTACTTACACGTGGTTGCCTGAAAAAGCTTTCCTTTTATTCTTACTATTTAGAAACAATAATCAAATACAAAAAAATCTTCACTTTTGCAATACTAAAAAATACAAGAATTCCAAATAGTAATTCATCAGGTCATGAAAACTGTTTTTGTGTATTTGGTACTATAACAAATAGTTTAATTACAAATATAATTACAATAATAAAAATCAAACAAATTAATTTTAAAATGCATGTTTATATTATATACTTTTGTCTGTGAAATATAATTATTTTAAAGTAAGCAATATGGGAAATTTTTTAATTGGCCAAATTCAAAATTTTCTTTTTATGTTATGAATGTTATAGTTTGCACTAAAACCAATTTTATAAAGATATTTAATAAGAAATTGACCTGAATACATTTGCTTCAAATTACTACATCATACACTATGCAAAAAAATTAAGGATTTTTAAAGCATCATTTAATAAATTTAATTGTGCCTCAAAAAATGTGTTTGTTGCTTATTTATTTTTGACTCAAATTTTGTGAGCTATTGAGATGCTCTGCAGTCTTTTGAACTGTTAGTGAAACTCTAATAGTTCCATTGTTTTTAATTACATTTTATCATTCACATACTTCTCAAAGTACATTTTGAAGGTGTGAGATTTTAATTTTTTTTAACAAGTATTTTCTGCTGGACATGGTGGCTGCCTATCATCCCCACTACTTGGGAGGCAGATGCAGGCAAACAACAAGTTCAAGGCCAGCCTCAGCAACTTAACAAGACCCTGTCTCAAAATAAAATAAAAAATTAAAAAGGCTGGGGATGTACTCACGGGTAGAGCACCTCTGGTTTCAGTCTCCAGAACTGAAAGAAAATGCACACACACAAAACCCCAAGCATTTTCTGAATAGTGATTATGCGCCCGCAACTCCTCTGAGCATTTGACTATAACAGCAAATAAAACAGATGAGGTCTTTCATGAAGCTGCCGTTCTTGGGGTGAGGTGTGAAGATAATGATGAGTGATTAGACATAAATAAACAGCAGAGTTGTGACCAAAGCACATCACAGAAATAAAGACATATGATAGAGAACATCTGAATCATGGAGTGAGAGAGACATTCTCTTTTTGGGTGGGTGACATTTATCCAAAGTTTCAGTTTTTGAAGAGGTGTCGAGATCATTAGAGCCTCATCCTTTCTTTAACATTGCTGAAACACTATGGAGAAAACACAGTGGCTCAACAACTCTAGCACATTGAAAGTCCCCAAGGGATGCCGAACACAGGCAGTGAAATCTTTTGGGTGAGACGTGCAGCTCAACTCACAGTGGCCTCCTATATCATCCCTTCTCCTTTCCTCAGGATTTGGCCCCAAGGTCACATTTGTAAACCAAGACATTGAGTACCAAGACACTGAGCACAGTTCCTTAGACAAGGCCAAGACAGTTGTTTCCTGAATGCACTTGCTCAGAAACTGAAGAGAACAGGCAGCCAATTTAGACCCACATTTGGACCAACATTGTGGAAAGTCAATTTGGTAAAAAAGAAAACCAAAGCAGATGTGTGGAGAGAAGTACTGGAAAGAAGGAAATTTCTTTCTGGGTTACTAGATTCCCAATTGCCTTCAGTTGCAAATATTCAGGCTTTCTTAGCTGCTACAGCTACATTCAAACTCTGAAAACTTATAGGAAAGAAAATCTTAAAACATTAACTCTAGCTCCCACAGGTTTCTATGATTAAAAGTGACTGAAATATTAATGACAATGCATACTTCATCTGAATATGCAGTATCAAATAAACAACAAAATTTCACATGAACATACAAGTCGTAAGTAAGTGACACCTAACCCTTTCAACACTTAAAACTAAGGAAATATTTATAGGACTTACAAAATAACTCTACTTCAAGTGATTAATGTTGTTTTGTTGCATTTCATTTTATTTCCATGAACAAGCCTAATCTATCTCCAAGACCAACACATGAATAAAGCTAAATTATAATGTCTGGTGCAATAATTCCTGATGAATTCCTAAACTGATCTTTAGTTAATTCATCTTTTAAAGGTATGTTTTTTGTTTGTTTGTTTGTTTCTTTGTTTCGTAACAAGGATTGAACCCAGGGGTCGTTAAACACCAATCCACATCCCCAGTCCTTTTTTATATTTTTTATTTAGAGACAGAGTCTCTCTAAGTTGCTGAAGCTGGCTTTGAACTCAATCCTCTTGCCTCAACCTCCCAAGCCTGAGGTTATGGGCATGCACCCCCATGCCTGACCTTTTAAAGGTTTAATGTATGAATAAGGGAAACTGCTTCCAAATTTATAACATTAAAATCTGAAATTTTGCTTACCATCTACAAAGTTATAAAAATATCATTATGATAAAAGTACAAAAAAACATAAAATTGACCATTACAATCATGTTAAGTGGCATTAAGTACATTCACATGGTTAGTGCTATTAAAACTTAACTCATATGCACTACATACCTATGGACTAGAATTATTATTACTTTCATTGAGTATTTTTGACAAGTAACATTGTTACTCATTTGTAAGAGATGAAATTTTTATTAATGAATGAAATACTTGCCTATTTTGTGTCTGTCCTTGTGCTGGAAGCTAGAGATATGAAAATGAATAACACATTCCTAAAAAGGTTTGATATTTGAAGAAATACTTGTACTAAAGTTGAATAAGAGGCAGTTTATGCAAAGTACAATAAGTTAAAATAAGCAAAACCTTCGCGTTGAAGGAGATTCAGAAGCTAAGTTTTAATGGATGAATAGGAGTTTATCAAACAGAAAAGGCTGGGAGAGATTCTCCAGCTAACGTACCATAACAGCAAAGGTGTTAACAGTTGGTAATAGCAAAGTACACCATGGAAAGGCAAGCAGGCAGGCTCATATAGGAAGCATAGTCCTGTTTCCCAAACTCAGTTTTCTGTGTCTTAGGTTTCTGATTTTTTCCATATTCTTTTACATATTTTTATACCATCTATATTCCTTAATATTGTTATTAATTCATTTCATCTATTTTTTTAACTGAAATAAATTTATCTTCAAAGAAAGTTCTGTTTCACAGCCCCAAATTTAAAATGACACTTTTTAAAAGTTAAAGGTAATAACATTTTAAAAAATATATTAAGTTCTAGCTGCATACCATTAACTGTGAAAAGATTTTAAGCAGAGATCTACTACCATTTGTTTAAAGGACATTAGTATTAAGAACCTTTAAAAACATACAAAACAGAGACTTTTCTTTTGAATTAATCAGAAAATATGAGAGAATTAAGGGGAATGTTTTCTCACTATGTGATTTCACGTTAAGACCATATCTCCCAAATCATTGTAAGTCCTGTCAGTGGGAAATAAGTGCTCACTTTATAAAACCTGTATTATAGAATTCTGATGGCAGGAATATCAAGTACAGAAGTAAAAGTATTGTAAACATTGAAGGTCTACAGAGTCCAGCCCACATCATTGTTCATAGATAGCATGGACCGCCTCCTGTGTAGCTGCACTCCTGAGACTGGAAGAAGTCAGCAGGTAAAGGTGAGAGCCACATGAAGCTGTGAAATGACTCCAGACACTTCCATAGTTTGCTACAAGATCTGGCATTCATGTTTTGGTCCTTATAAATATTTATTTTAAAATGGAGATATTATATTATGCCATACTGAGAGCCGGGGGTGAAATTTTCCTCTTCCTTGGACACTGTGAAGGGGAGCTACCTGTTCTCTGGGGAACACTCTGCCAAATCTTATTGGAACTTCCACATGTGAGTTACTAACCTCAACTACAGAACTTCAGCAGAAACTCAAGAGTTTGACTGACACTTTGGGTGCTTGGGCTATGGCAGGACTACACTAGGCCACCTGCTTCTCCACGTGCCCAGGGCTGTGGGCCTAGGTTGCAAGCTTCAGAGCTTGGAAGGCTCACCTGCCAAAACACCTCTAGCATGGATTTTCTTATTGATCATATTTTCCTAACTGAGTAGCCCACTAGACACCTTTGTGCAAAATTGATTTGTGACCCACCTTCAGCAAGTTATTGGGCCTCATTAACTCCATTTGTTTATGTGGGCCGCTTCTGGTTCTATCTTGTCTTGCTCTAATACCAGTATTTTCCATTTGACTCTTTTCTTCTTTCATTCTTTCTAAAATATTTACTGTTGTTATTTAATCTTTTTAAAATTGTATTATGATTTCTTTGAAGCCACTTTACATAACTTTTGAAACGTTGTGTTGGTATATAAAAATAAATAAATAGACTTCAAATTCCACTCAATTGACCAACCAGAATCTGTACTGACTTTTGCTGTAAATGTTTTTCTGTATCTCCATATCTGATCAAGCAATAAATATTGCTAATTCTATTCTCTTAGTGTCTTTCCAATCTATTCTTTTTACCTCAACCCACATTTTCTGCATTTATTATGCATTCAGGTTTCTTAAACAAGTTGCTAAAAGAGTTTTCTAACTGGCCAGATGGCCCCTACTTATTCCTGCAAGCTTTTCTTCACAGAGTTTCCAGAGTGAATTATCTTAAAATAAAACAAACAAAACTAACAACTCATGAATATATTACTGTCCTTTTCAATGTTATTGAATGGCTCCAGCTTTCAAGTCAGGTTCAAACTCTACCCCTTAGCATATAAAGCACCTAAGAATTTGTCTTCTATATTTCACTAACTGCCTTTAAATTTCTTCAGCTTCCTTTTCATGATGAGCCTCTTAAATGCTATGTTATAGACCCACTGAGCTATTTGTGATTTTTCACCACGCCACACATTCGCAACTCCCTCTAGCTAGACCACTCTTCCAAGGTTGTGCAGAGCCAGGGCAAACTGTCCTTGAACTCCTAAAGAATCAGAGGGTTTTATTCATGAAGATTGACCGAACAGGTCTATGAGCAGGGCCATCTTTGGGGATAGGTGTCAAAATTGATGGATGAGCTATATCTTATTCAAAGAGCTAAGAAGAAATGAGAGAAGAGGTAAGTGTCAGCATCTCCTTGCCTAGGTCAAGAGAGTTATTGCAAACCTGTAATAGAATAACCACTTCTATCACCATTTGCCACTGGATCTTGTAGGTTGTTGGCAGACAATCTAGTGGTCATCTGAGCAACAATATAAATGAGTAGAACTGCTGATCAAATGAATATCTTGACTTCCTCACTCTTAGGATGGTTTTCTTTTATGTAAAAGAGGAACAAGAAATCTTAATTTCTGAAAGCTTTGCAATTTCTGTTTAGAGAGAATTTGTATAAAAAAAATTAGGTGGTCCTTTCTACGCAAATCTGGGGAGTACAGCTCAACTGATCTCAAAAGACATAAAGTATATTTATTATGAAAAATAAAGCTCAATATGGTTTGGGTAAAAGCTATAAAAACTTATTAATTATTAATATCCAATTGCCTCTTTGCTTTCTGGCATAGAAGACCACCTTTAAATTTCCTTGAGAGAATATATAGATTCTTAAACAGCATTATCTGTGGCAAATAGAAGAGGAGTAATTATTTTGAAACAAGAAACTGTTCCTTCGACAAAGGAGCGGATGTTGGATTTAAGCAAAGGACTCCATTTGAGAAAAGTGTACCCATTAAAAAATCAATACTTCTAGCTCTAGGGGGTCACAGTGAATGTTTTTAGAGCCAGCCAAAAAAATATTAAGGACTCAGGAGCATTTCACCAAGCAAACATTTTAAGCTTAATATTTGTCAGACTTTCAAAGTTAAGAAGATGTTAAAAAAAAAAAACTCTAAATATTGATCCGCAAAGGATTTTCAGAAACAAAATATCATAAAAATGGTAACTATAGAAACAAGCTGCACAAATTCTATGATAGAATTGTCCAATTCAGAAAGGAGGGTGCATATTGTTTACTCATGTACTTTTTCTGCATATACTAGAGACTAAGAAAAGAAAGTGTCCTTAACAAGTTGAATGAGTTCTTAGCATTCATTGGTACCGACGTTTTTTGTTTTTTGGATTTTCTTTTTATTTTTTGAAGGGGTATAGAGTCTCACCGTTTCAGAGAGTGATATAAACTACTGGAGGTTTATTTATCACTCCACTGGCATATTTGATAATTGGATTCAAAGTCAGTGATAGTTTACCATTCTCTCGAAGGCTTCAACATTTCTGTCTGGAACACACAGAAAGCTGACCCAACAACAAACAGCAAATTGTGTTTTGAAAATTTTATTTTGAATCCCCAGCTGGAATAATTTTGAGCTAAGGTAAGAATGAAATGTCCAATTCTTCTAAACTTCAACCAAATAGCTCCACTTTAGAGGATCATTAATGAAGAAACATTTGGAATCAGTGAACTATGTTCATTTTCCCCTCAGCCCACCATGAATCAATCCATGTATCCCTTACAATTCCATAGAAACGAACTTTCTACTTTCTCTCCTCCCATGAGTTTGAGTTATAAAGGATAAAGACCAAGCAACATGTAAATATGAACTCTGCAAAAGAAGTTGAGTCACCCTGGCAAGCTAACGGGAGGGAATTACGTGGAGTTCTTCCCAGAGTGGAGGGATTATTTTATTCTGATTGGACAACTGCCTGATTTATTTGTTCATAAAATATGGGAGGGATTGCTAGCAACCATAATGATATCTTTTGCTTGAAAGGTAAAAAAAATAAAAACTGTAAGCAACTGATGCTTTTAGTGCAGAGAACAATTAGACTGGCAAAGGGAACAAAGAAAGCATTAGTAGGTGTGGTTGCTTCAGTTGCATACAAAAAGCCTCATTCAGTCTGTACACTGAATATCTGCTACGAAATTATCCTAAAAGATGCAGAGCTTTCAATACATTTTTTAAAATTTCACGTCCTTTTCAAAGTACTTACAGACATCCAACAAATTTATATCCTTTCAATCATTCTTTCATTCTCTCAATGGGGTTTTTCTTAGAAGCTCATAAACATTAGTGCAAATTCTCACATCTATTTGATTCCTGATTTGGGCCAACTTTTAGTCACCTTTGTATTTCTCTTTGACTTTGCTTATCTTTCCTAGAGCTTCTTTCCTGCATCACTCTTTCTTGGATTGTTTTCCAATAAACAGACCTCTGTATCATTCTGTTGATATAAAGGTCTGCCTTTGGAAGACAGCGAAATGGCAGTTACATATTGAATTTTTGATACACTGGAACTTTACTACCAGATATTCCACTAATCTCAGACTTCTGGGACATGATGGATTCCAAACTTGTTGATATTGTTTTTATTAAATCAGCTCTTCAAATAGTAGCACCTACAAATGGCAAACAGTTAGATAGGGCGAATGTACAGATGGGACCTCAGGAATCATCTACTTGAATCCCTCAGTTGTATAGATGAAGAAATAAACCAAAAGATATTACTTGATGTGCTCAAGGATGAATATTTGCTGTGTAACAGTGATAGCCCTTGCTGGGTATTATAAATTCTCTTCTAGGGAAGAATTCAAAAAATGACCTTCCTAGACCTAAATAACAGCCTACATTTATATTATACTTCCTTTATAAGGATTAATCATTAATTTGGAAGCAATTCTATTCTTATTAAACCTAAAACCAATATAGGAGAGTATAGAGAGAATTAAATATTTGTATTTTCATTTGTATTTGGAAAAAAAAGCAACTTATATTAAAGATTAAGATGATTTCAAAAATAAAAAAAAGCTCAGAGACCTTTACAGAAGTTTAAGACTTAATTTAAGAAATAATATTATGTTGTGCTCAACTTTCTTATAGTTATTCTCATGTACATCTCATAATTACTCTATGGGGATGATGTACATATTATTTCTATGTTATTTATGGTGTTTAGAAAAGCTATCTAACTCAAGGAAGTTTACACAGCTATTAAAATTGTGTCGCCACTTAGAGCAGGTGAAAATTAGGTTGTTCTGCATAATCGCCTCAGTCTTTCCCCAGTTTTTAATTCATTGTAAAGGGGAATTGTTCAAAAGAATCCTATAAATCTCATTTTTTGTGGAATGTCTTTCACTAAGCTGAATTCAGTGTTATGACCCTGGCTCACAAACCTCAGGGCCTGTGTATGGCTAGGCAGAGTAAGTGCTGCACAATGTCAGCCAGAGCCACCACAGGAGACACTGCCCATGATCCCTCTTGGAGCTGTGAATTGCAGAAGCCCAGCATGGAGTCATGGAGGCAGAAACGCTGTAATTACCACACTTATTACAGGAAGTTGTTGAACAGCTTATTCTCACATGATGAACTATCTTCTTAAAAAAAAAAAAAATTTTTTTTTTTCAGGAGAAATAGTTTCCTGAAAACTAGGAAAAGAACTTTTTTTCTAAGGAGTAAGTCTACATTTCCCTCATGGAAAATTTAGATTAGCATTCACCATTTGTGTTTTGACTGCCATGAAGATCAATTTAAGGAATTTGGCAGCACCACAACTAGTATATCAGTAGACTAAACTTTTGCTTAATCTTATTTTTTATTCTATCTTTATATATCCTGGTCTCTCTTGTGTTTTATTTTATATCTCATCCCACTAACCTGAACATGAATATTTGGTGTGCTTATAGTGGAAACTGGAAGTACAAAGCCCAGATTTGTCGGCAAATGGAATATGTGAAACTAAACATAGTTTTCAACAATTGTACTGTGCAAATCTCATGCTTATTGCTAAGAGTGACCCCTTCTCCCTTGAGTCCTAACACATCAAACTTAAGGGAGCCCCTCTAATTGAGAGGTGTTTATCTCATTCTGCACCTGTTTTCTCAGATGACCCACAGACCATTTAAGATCGAGAGGAAGACTTCTTGCAGTATTCCAAAAAGAGCTTCAAAAGAACCTTAAGAAGTCAAAAAAATAGTGAATACAGTCAAGAAACTTTGGTCCCTTTTTTTCTTCCAAACCCCATCATCTGACTAGTCCTACTTTGGATACACTTCATATAGCCTCCAAGGGGACTCTATAAGATTAAATAAACTGAGAGTTGAAGAGTTTCTTCACAGACCATATTAGTCATTCTAGAAACAAACACATAGTAATAACTAAATAATACATTTATATTTTGCTGTAGAATAATAATGAAAGGGAAATTTCCAACATCTCTTTCCATTTGGAATACCAAGTTGTATTTGTTAACAAAAACAATGAGGAATATTCCACTTCAACTCATTGTAACTATGCTTTCAGTAATGGCCCATGTTTTCCCATAATTTTATTACTCCAAAAAGCTTAATTATTTGTTAAGCTAATTAATTGCTATAAAAACGTAAAACAAAAAATTAATTGAATAACATAATAATGAGATTAAATAGCTCAAAATATATGTATATAAATATGCCTATAAAAAGCCTCACATTCTTTTCAAACCATGCAGAGGACCTCTTGATAAAATTAACATAGCATACAGTAGGATGCAAAATAATTTGTGATAAAAATCCAAAGAAACTTTTGGAAAAATCCAAATCCACTGACTTCTGATCAAATCACTCCTGCCCATTTTTATAAATAAAGCTGTATTAGAACATTAATTTAAATACCATTAATTTAAATACTGTATATGGTTGCTTTTGTATTAAATGTCAGGGTTAAGGACTTGGACAGAGACCATATAGCTCAAAAGGCCCAAAATGTTTACTATCTCGCTGTTTACAAATGGCAAAATCCCATTTGAAAGTTATAAAACTGAAGGTTAGAGAAAAGATAATAAAAACAAGTTTAAAAAAATTATAATGGAGATAGGAAGATATTTAAAAGTGAACACTGATGAAATCATGATATATCAATGGTTATATACTGAGATGCAGCTAAGTATTCCATAGAGGGAATAGTATTAAATGCATTCATTACAAGTAATAGATAAAGAAGGAAAGGAAAGAAAGAAGAGAGAGAGGAAGCACGGAAGGAAGGAAATACGAAAACTTGTTACATAGAATTGAGTACCTAATGAAAATGGGGTACTGGACAACATAAAGACATAAAGATCTTTCTTTTATATATAAATAAGAAATAGGAATTCATTACCAGTATTTACCACTTTAGAAAATACTAAACAGATTTTTTTCAGACAGAAACAGAAATACACACAGAAATGAAGAACCTTGGGAATAACAAAAATTAAAGTAAATATGCAGGAATAATTTAAAGTTCTCTAAACAAATAAGAAACCATGCTTTAAATTTATAACATGGGTAACACAGGTAAAATGAAAAATATGTGAAAAATGCACAATGGATAGAAGAATTGAAGTGTATTGTTACACTTTTGGAGGGTACCTGAAGAGGTATTATATACAATGTTTACAACTTAGGATAAATTAATGATGTATGCTGTAAACATTTGGGCAACCACAAAGAAATTGTCAAAAATGATAAAATTTATTGCATTTCCAAGGCAAAAGCAATGTTATGAATAAATGAACAAAAAAAGAGCACTGGAAATTAAAAATATGGCAACCAACGTTTAAAAACTTCAATGGAATGCAAATGATACTTTCAAATAAACAATTGAAAAATGTACTTTTCTTGCATTTTTTTGAATGCCAATGAAGGATATCTTCTAGACAAATAAGGCAATAAACCAAGAAAGACATGGATTCCAGGAAACAGGGATCCAACACCTAAGAGCAGAAAGGTAAATCCCCACAGGAGCAGCTGTGCAGTAACCTACAGAGAAACCTGTCCAGAGCAGAAGATAAATGCTAGGCTCTTGAGTACATTCTCAAGAAAGAGGAGGAGGACAAGGAAGAGTTATTATAGATCAGCTGTCTGACTATAATTAGTTGCCTAAGTATTTGAAAAAAATATATGAACTGGTTGGTTTTCTTAGGAGGAATTAGCAATAAAGACATAAAGATAAATAAGGGAATTATTAATGTGGGGTATATAAAAGTTAACAAAGGTTAGTCACAATAGGCTACTTGGCTCTACAATGAATTATACCTGCACTGCCATAATGTGGTAGGCACCTACTGTTGATAACAAAATGTTGCACTGTAACTATTTTTAGAAGAATGGTGGGGAGGAAGAATCAATAAGAGAAAGGAGAACTAATACAAAATGAAGTCACTAGCACATTAAAAGGACTAAGTCAAATAATAGCCATAAGATTATTACTTATGAATATTTTTTCTGATATTTGTAAATATCCTAGGGATGATGGAGATAAGACCACCGTGCTTTGTTTTAATCTGACTTTTTAAAAATCTTTATGAAAGTAAACTTTATTTTAAAATACAGACTAAATGAACATTTTTATTGCAAGTGACCTCAAATTTTCATGAGAGTCAGATGAGTGGAAATTATACATGAATAACTAAATAAATAAATAAATAAGGTTCATTGCGCATTCATTTAAACACCATTGGTTATCAGTTTGCGAGATAATAGTTCTTGAGCCAACAAGTATGAAAAAATGAACTTCTACAATGGTTCTTCAGAGTGATTCTAAAAAGGCCATTTTTAATCTGATGCAGAATTTCATGAGAGATGCCATCTGAACTGTAAATATTTTCAAACTCGGTTCAGGTATATCTTCCCATCTTTATGAAATGGCTTTAGTTATCCTTATGAGAGCTGGATGTTTTGTTTGTTCTCTTTCTAACCAAATAAATGCAGGCATTCCCTTTCATACTGTTGGCATGAACAATTTCTATGAAATGCAGCATTGACTGAGTGTGCAGCTCATTCTCTCTTGTATTCATCTTCTGCTTCAGCTTTGCCAGAAGTGAAGCTAATTGTGGCAACTGCTCCCCTGGAGTGCGCTGATTAGCTGGTATACACTGAGTGTGGATATTGCTACTGCCTGTCTCCTCCGGCCCCACTGCCCCATCAACGCTTTATGCTCTTTGTCTGGCTGCAGTATTTTAGAAAAGGCCTCATTTCTGGAAATTTTATGGCACCATGCTGGCATGTAGAGCCTTGATGACCCTAATTAAGCACAAAGTCAAAGTCAAAAAGTGTTGTGTTTTAAAGGTTTGAAGAAGTCAATAGATCCTCTCTGTCAAACACATGATTACCCTTGGAGGAATTCTGATCTTGAATTCAGCAGGTAACAATACTTAACTCATGAGAACTGCTTCAGTCTGAGCCTTGATTTTTTTTTTTTTTTTTGCGGTGCTGGGGATTCAACCCAGGGGCAACCACTCTACCAACTGAGCTATATCCCCAGCCCTCAATCCTCTTTCTGTGGTTCCTGACTACCCTGTCTCTAACTGCTGTCTATCCTTCCCACTTGAGCTCTGGGCCACTTCATCCAGTGTCTGTCACCCAAGTTGCCCAAGAAAGTCAACACTGTCTGCCTCCCTTGTTCCTATCTTAGTACATGTGCCATAATCTAAGACCTGATGCCAAGCTACTTCTTGAGTTTCTCCTAGTGATTTTCTACCCTGATTGACAGAATTATTCATGAAAACTTAAGAAAATGCAGATGAAGTTCACATTCAGACCTACTGAATCAGAATCTTCAGGAGTGAGTTTTAGCATCTAAAATTTCTAAAAGTGACACACTCTTATACCAGGGAGCTAAGTTTGAGAAACACTGCATTTCTGTGATCTCTTCTCTCATTCCTGCAATCACTGTCCACATAAAGAGCTTCTTAATTTCTTGCCTAGATCATTGCTGTAATTTCCTGTTTCAATCTCCTTAATATTTTCTCTCCATTTCACTTAACAATTATTGGTTGAAGCCCTCACCAGCATTGAGTTTTCCTCTACCATATAGCTGAAATCATTCTTCTAAAATACAAGTCTTATCAAGACATCCTGGTATTTAAAATCCTGTAAGTTCTTTCTTCTCTTTCAACATAAATTGCAAAGTCATTACTGGAGCATTGATCTTGCACCATTTCTCCTAACTCATTATCCATTCAATGCCTCAGTCCTGTGTTTGTTGCCTTCTAAATAACTAAAACATCTAATGTCATCCCATCTTAGAGTCTAAGAACTTATTCGTGGAATCATTTAGATCTGATTTCAAAGCACTCCTCTAGGGCTTACTACCTATGTGTCTATAGCAAGTTGCTTAATTTTTTAAGCTTCAATTTCTTTTCTGTAAAAGTTATAATGATTACCTTGTTAGGAATATTAGGAAAAGTAAATTAAATCTTATATAAAGTAAGTAATACAAAATAGGTACTTAACTTTGACTAAGTGGGAAGTTTTCCTTTACCACTCTTCATAGGAATTTTGATCTTCCATCCATCTCATGGATCACCAAACTGTTTCATGGGACAAGCCTGGCCACCATCTGTTTTTGTACAGCCTATGAATTAAGGGTGTGTTTTACATTTTTAAATGTTTGGAAAAGAAACCAAAGGCTGATACATGGAAAATATGTAACATTTAAGTCTCATTGTCCATAAATAAAGTTTTATTAGAACACAGTCATGCCCATTTGCTTATATATTATCTATGACTGTTTTAGTCAAAGAGCAGAATGGAGTCCTTATGACAGAAACTATATGACCTACAAAATCAAAAATATTTACTATCTGACCCTTTTCAAAGTTTTTGACTTCTGCTTTGTGTTACCACAGCAGCTATCACCCTGTTTTGCTGTTGCCTTACTTGTCTTACTACAACCAGTGAACTCTTTAAGTCAAAAACCACTTTATTCTCAACCCCAACTCTTAGAACATTGCCTGACAGATAATAAGCTCAGTATGCCTTTGCCTAGTGAATCAAAGAATTATTTTCCTAAAGGTCTTATGTTTCTCCTTTATCAAATATGGCAACAGTATTTGACTAAACTTTCTGTAATAATTCAGTTATAATGAGATATCTTAATTTCTTTTAGGTACTACCAATATGGCACCCAAGTTTAAAACTGAACATATTAACTCATAAAGAAAACCCCTATGAATTTAAAACCTTCACTTTATATATAATAAACCTGAGGTAAAAAGAGTTAAAGTAACTTGATCAAGGTCCCAGAATTAGAAAGTGATGAAGCCAGACAGTCTGACTTAGAGCCCTTTCCTAAATACTATGTTACACTAGTATCCTAAAGTGGAAGAAAGGGCTGTCAGATGAATATGGTTTCTACTGAATGTATATCGCTTTCACACCATCATAAAGTAAAAAAAAAAAAATCATAAGTCAAACCCTGGTGAGGCAGGGACCATCTGTATGTTGAAAGCATTTGCTTGTACATTGATAGAATATGACAAAATAAGTAAGATCTTCAAACATAGACAAATTGAGACTATATGCTGATGCTATCTCACTCACTGAGGATATATTTCAATTCTTTAAGTTTACTAGATAATTTTGCTGTAATGTTTTGATTAAAATTGAAACTCTTTAAACTTTTTTCTCATAGCCTTCATTGTTACTATTACTACATTTTATAGAATGCATTTCTATGCATAAATAATGACTATACTATTACCAACTTTTTAGAACTAATGAGAATATTTTTTTAAAATTGTAGTGATGAACAAGAATTTGTAACAATGAAAAAGTTGCCCAGGGGAGTTGTATTGTTCCGTATATTGAACAGAATTATTAAATTAAAAAATAAGTGTTATTTTCCATAAGAAAATAATGAGCAAAGGCATTTGATTTTTGGATGTGCATAAAATAAAATGATTTATAAATGCTTTAACATGTATTCAAATAACCTGTCTCACACAAGCTGGATGAGAAAATATTATGTTTAGTCCTTTAGTCCTGTCTGTTGGCCACCCTTGATTATGTGCCAGACAAAATATAATCTCTGAGGCAAATCAACTGAAGGTAGTAGAGGAATTCTCATTCCCTCCTGGGAGAATGGGAGGCAAGGAACTAAATTAAAGGGAAAGGAAGAAATACCTTCTTTTCAAAACATGGGCAGGGAAACTATATTTATTTAGAATGTCCTCTTTTTTATTTTTAAGATCAGTGCTTACAGGTTGAACCACCCTTCTTTTAAATAAAAATTATTAAAAAGGAACAGTAAATTTTAGCCCTTATCAGAAAAATATGAGCACTTCTAAGTACATTCTTATGTCACCTGTGAATGAATACTCCTATTTCTTTTTTCGGATGACTCTTTTTGGTTTGTTTACTTCCTTTTGCATATTGCACTGAATAAGCAGTTCAATGTTGAATAACAGTGACAAGAAGACAAAATTTTGCTTTGTTCCCAATATTAGTGGGATGCCATTCTATCTTTCACTGTGTGAAATATGATGTTAAGAACAGGCTTTTGGTTGAAAGTTATTCGCAGTTTAAAACAATGGTAGTAACAAGGTATTTGGGGATTTAATGTAACAAATTTAGCACAAAGGTGTATAAGAGAAAATAGAAGTACATATTTATAAGTCATATTACATGTGAAGTAACATTGTATTATTTTTAGGTAGATTGTGAGAAGTAAAAGATGCATATTATAAAACCTATAGGAAAGTGGGGAAATTTTCTTATATAAATATAGTAATAAAAATCTAAAGTCTCATAGCAAGACAGTATATGTAAGCACTACCATAACAGTAAATATATTTAATAAAAATTGCCTAACAACTCAAGATAAAGACAGAGATTATCATTTTAGATTTTTTTAAAAAACTGCATACAGGCTTAAAGCAACCCATTGAAATATAAAGACAGATAAAATGTGAATTATAAATGATATCCATGAAAAACTAAGCATAAGAAGTTTGTAGTGAGTGTATAAATAATTAGAGAAGATAAACTTCAATATTACTAGAGGTAAAAAAAGGATATTTTGTAATGATAATAGGATTGACTTGCTAAAAACATATGTGATATTGTGTTTCTACACCTAATTATAGAGTTTCACAACAAATGAAGCAAAAATGGTGGAACTAAAGAGGAATAACCAAATCAACAATTATAGCCTGACAGAAAACTTATCCAAAATGTAAGAAGGATGATAGATATGTAATATTGATGATAGAAAAATAATGAAATGATAGAGATCTAAACTTCTATAAGTCTGTAATAAACAAACAACTAAATGGAAATAAAAAATGATCAAATGGTGTGTTGATCAGCTTTTTCATCATCGTGATCAAAATATCTGGCAAAAACAATTTAGAGGAGGAAAAGTTTATTTTGGTTCATGGTTTCAGAGGATTAGTCCACGGTTGGCTGACTCCATTGCTCCGGACCTAAGATTAGACTGAACATCATGGTGGAAGGGGGTAGCAGAGGGAAACCACTCAGCTCCTGCAGTCAGGAAGCAGAGAGGAGGAGGAGAGGGGCTGCAGGAAAGATGAATCCTTTCAGGGTATGCCCATCATGGCCCACCTCTTCCATCCATGCCCCATCTGCCTATAGTTACCAACCAGTTAGTCCTTTCAAACTGAGACGAACTGATTAGGTTATAGTTCTCATAATCTAATCATTTCACTCTGAATGTTCCATATTAACATGGGAACTTTTGGGGGACACCTCATATCCAAACCAGAACAAATGGCCATTCATAAAATAGACTATAAGAATGGCCAGTGCATGTAAGTGAAGATGCTCAATATTCATAATCATCAGAAAAATACAAATTAAACTATAATAAGATAGTATTAAATACTCAAACAGCAAAAATGTGAGACTAATTAGTTATGATGGAAATGTAAAATTGTTCAAACTGTTTGTACTACATGTCAATCTATTATGAAGTTTAACCCAGCAATTCTACTTTTAAGTATTTACCTTAAACAAAGAAAAACATGTGCATATATAAAAATTTGTAAGTAAATGTTTGTAGTAACTTTATTCAAATAGTCAAAAACTAAAAATAATTCAAATATCCATCAATAGGCATATTAATAAATCATTTGGGTGTTTTTTTTCCTACAATGAAATACTACTTCACACACACAAAAAAAGACAGTATATATAGAACTTGAATAAACCTCAAAATCACCATGTTGAACAAAAGACTCTGGGAAGAAAATATATACTGTTTCATTCCGTTTATGTGAAACTTTGCAAACAATGGATCTAACATCAGCAAAGGAAGCCCAAGGTCACAAGGTGCCAAGAATGCATAGGATCACCAGTTGAGAGGGGCTCATTTTCTTTAGTTTATTATAGAGGTAGTTACCTATATCTATATATTTATCAAAGCATCTTAAAGTATATAATTAAGGTGAGTGCATTGCATTTTAATATGTAAGAGAAAATAATATAATATTGTGGGTAATTTATCTCAATAAAGTAAATATTAAAATATAACTGAAAATATAGTATTTTGTAAGTATGAAAAAATCTAAATTTTTGATAACAGATTGTAGAAAATATAGAAAATTAAAACATACAGTAATTTAAATGTGAAACTTTAAACTAAATCACAGTATTTTTCAAAAAATTAAATGTAGTTATGTAACACCTGGCTCAGTACTTCCAAAACAAAGAATGTGTTCTAGATTTACAAATTCCTGTGTTCAAGTACTGTTGTACCCAAAGAAAATAAAATCATCCAACCTGATCACATAAAGCCAAAAGAAGCCTTTATTTTAGCTGGCCAGTGACACCTCCCTTACTCCTAAAAGCGGGGTTCCAGGGTATCCGGTAATTGCGTCATTGCCAACTTTTATAGGGCTCAGGACGGGATTAGGGCAGGGCTATAGGGCTCTGAAGGGTTTAGGGTAGGGCTATAGGGAGGGGGATTAGGGTGGGGCTGACTCTCTTTCTGGATGGCACTGGAGAATCTTTCTGGGAAGTATAAAAGTACTATATACCTACAATGTGATTCATTCCATGGTCATTTGTAATGGTAAAAAATGAGGAAGGAAGGAAGAAAGGAAGGAAGCAAAAAGAAGGAGGGGCAGGAGGGGATACAGAAAAAAAGATAAATGGAAGGTAAGAAAGAAAGGAAGGAAAATATCTATCGATAAAAGATTGGTTAAATAAATGAAGCAATATGCATCCAGCCAAAGACTACTTTAAAAGAATGTGTTTTTGTTTGAAGTGGAACTATCTATAAGACACACTATTAAACAAAAGAAGGATGATGAACATCAATTTTATCGCACACTGACTTTAGGGCTTATACTTGCTTGACTGTGCTTAAAGTTCTCAGGAGGATACACGGCCTGTCAAGCCAAGTGTTCTGAATGGCAAACACTGTGATTGGTCATCTTCAGTGAGTTGGGAAGAATCTTTAATGTATACTGTTTTAAATTTTCTGACTTTGAACCATTTGAAAAATAAATAGGATTAAAAAGTTAGTGTAAATATTAAAAATAAGAGTACCATTTGTATAGGAATAGATAAACCAAGAAATGGATTAGTGTTAAGAAACCAACTCAAATTTTTATTTTTTCCAAATTGAGATCTGAGCAAAGAAGACATTTTTGGCATTTCAGATTATTATGTTTTGGATGTGAGGTGTCCCCCAAAAGCTCGTGCGTGAGACAATGCAAGAAGGTTCAGAGGAGAAATGATTGGGTTATGAGAGCCTTAACTGTGTCAATCGCCTGTGTGTCAATCGCCTGATAGGGGCTGAGTGGTAACTGAAGGCTTGGGTGTAGTTGGAGGAGGTGGGGCATTGGGGGCGTGGCTTTGGGGTATATGTTTATATCTGTGAAGTAGAGTCTCTCTGCTTCCTGATCATCTTGTGCGCTGCATCCCTCTGCCCCACTCTTTCACCATGGTGTTCACCCTCACCTTGAGCCCCAAGGAATGGAGCCAGCTATCTACAGACTGAGACCTCTGAAATCGTGAGCCCCCAAACAAACTTTTCCTAGATCTTTTAGTCACAGTAGCAAAAAAGCTGGTTAAAACCCAGGTCAGGAAGATAGAATTAGCTATTTCATAGAACAACATTGAACAATGGAAAAATATATACTTGAGCAATGTTTTAAATGAAGGATCATAAGAACAAACTGAAATTGCTTTTGGCAGAGGGAATTTATTAACTCACCCAGTGAAGGTTTAGGGCACTGAGTCCTTGACTGGTATGGTGACAATGCATATGACATTGATACTGCCAGAACCCTTGTGCTCATCTTACTTCTGTTTTGCTTTTGGTGTGTGTTGTACTCATTTCCAGATAAGATCTCTGCCCCTGCAACAGCAGCTCTACATTTCATGTCTTTTTCCTCTTCACATCCAGTGAATACTGCCATGATTGTAAAATAAATTGAATTTTATATATCAATTGCATATTACTATATTAATAAAGAGAAAATCTGTAATTTTCACTATTAAGAATATAAATACATTTTATAAAAGGCAAGTCCCTTTTTTTAATTAAAAGTGTTAGCAAATTAAAAATGAAATGGGGTTGTATTTAACTAGGTAAAAGATATATAACAAAACCTATGGCAAACCCCACTCCTCATGGAAAACCTTTGAATGCATTCCATTTGAGATGAGCAATAACACAAAAGTACACTAAAGTTATTACTATTTAACATGCTATTGGAAGTTTTGACAAAGTTTATAAATAAAATTTTTAAAAAGAAACATGCTATGTAAGCATTGGCAAGTAAGGCATAATGCTGCCATAAATTGCAGATAATATGAACATCTTTTATAAGAGATTTGTTTCTCTGCACCAACAATAACCAACTAGATAATTTTAAAAGGACAATATTCTCAACAACGCCAAGAACAATACACTTTCTAGGAATAACTTTTAAAAGAAAATATAAGACTTCTATGGAAAAAAATTTCAAAACTCTAAATAACAGAGATGATGATCTGAATAAAGGGATAGACATTTCATGCTCTTGGTCTCAATATTATAAGTCTTTTTTCTTTAAATTAACCTAAATGTTCAAGGAAACTACAACAAAAGGGGAAAGTTCATTTTACCAGTTATAAAAAGATATTCTATGTAACTTAGCAATAAAGTATTATTGGTACGATAGCTGATAAATTAACCAATGGCCATTCCAATGAGTCCAAAGAACTACCAATCTGCCTATCCATTGATCTGTTATTACCTCATATTATATATGAGTACTTCATATATAATAAAGGTAGCACTATAAGTCATTGACAAAATCTATCAAGATCAAAAAGTGGCAGAAAATTTGTATCAACAGGAATTCTTACACCACAGAAGTGTCAATTACTTTGGAATGCAGTTTGGAATGAATATTCTTGTGCAGCATAACAAGTTTTGTACAGGTGCCTCTAGAGTCTTGCATAAGTATCTCCATAATTCATTATACATAATAGAAGAGATATAGAAACAATCCAAATGATCATCAGCAGGAAAATGGATTTAAAAAAAATTTGATTCATGTTGTCGTCACAAGGTAGCATACATAGCAGAAAAATATCAAAAAACTACAGGTACACTCAAAAGCACAAATAAGTTTTAGGGAAACATACTGGTAAATGGAAAAAGCAAGTGCCAGGAAACTATGTAACATATCATACTATATTTGTGATGCCACAAAACCAAACAATATATTGTTTAGCAGTGTGCTTATGTGTGTTTAGCAAATTAAATTATATTAAATGATATTTAAAAAACAAAAGCATGCTGGTTAGAACTTTGAGCTTGCTTTGTGCCCTCCAGAGAGTTACCCTGGGCAGAGGTGCAAATACTTGGAGTAAGACTCTATCTGCATTTGTGGGAGGGGTGAGAGCTATCAGATATAGATGAGGCAGTTGATAATGTGGAACAAAAAGAAACATGAACAGAACATTCAAGCTACTAATTGCTCTGGGCTGAAGCAGGTGTCTGCACTAAAGGGAGAGAACACAGCTGGTAAAATGATACTTGTAACCTTCCAGTCCTTGAATTTCAGCCAGTAAGAGTAAGTTTCTCTGGTTAACCTTATTATTATGCTTCTCAACTTACATATATGATTTTAACACTTCATCAGAATTATAAAAGGAGAAATAAAATATATGAGGTGAAAAGTAAACAAACGAAACAAAAGGTCTCAAGTAAGAAAAAAGTGTTCCAAGTTACAAAGAAACTATCAATTGCACAGTCTGTTTCTGAAGCATACACATATGAAAAATATTTGCTTTCCTCAAATATTTTTGTTTATTCTTCCATTTCTGCCTCTTAAGACATATTGGGAACAATGTATAGTTCTGCATTTTTTTTCAGATACTAAAAATTCAGGTGGTTCCATCTCATAGATAATTACCTGCTTACCCATACCAGTGCATGACAGATATCAAGTGGGAGGCATGTGCCATGGGTTGGAAATTCTCATTCCTCTTGCCCCTTTTCCTTCTCATTCCAGCCTCTTCAGGGTAGAGGGAAGGGGTAAAAGTCTTGCTAACTGAGCTATTACAGTTTGCTCTTGGGTGATGTTGTCCTCTGCCCAAGTGTATATCTTCATGCTGCTTTCTGAGTTATTTGGGAATCCTCATAAGAAAAATAAAACTTTCCTAACTCAGTTTCTTCATGTGGAAGATGGAGTCTCCCATGCTCTATTCCCCATTGCCTTGGTTCTTCCCATAGTCTCTGGCTACTGGAATCCCCACAAATGGCAACGTTCTTATGAAGGGTGCCAATTTGGGGCTCTAATAAAACAGTGGAAATTCAGATCCTACCATGTCCATTTTAGTGATGGAGTTGGCACTTTAGTTTATTGACCTGCATTCTTATTTAATTATAAGAATCCTATGAAATATGTACTATTCTTAACTTCATTTTACAAATTAGGAAAGTGAAACTCAAAAGATATTAAGAAGTCTGCACCTGACTAATTGAATGCTGGGGCCTGACAGAATTGTAGCACTCTGACTTCAAAACCTGAAGCCAAATTATAATCAATAGTATGCTTGGAGAAAATAAAATCAGACAAATGGAGGTAATTTCATCCAGACTATGTTCAGCTGTGATGAATCATTCCTGTCCACAGCAGAAACCTTATTCATTTTCCTTGAGGTTCAGTGTTCATCTTCCCTGAACTCTGCTGGATGTTAAATTACTAATCTTTAAATGCCCATACTTTGCTCTTTTGGTGTATCTTTTCTAAATTTCATACCTGTTAACATTTTCTTTAGATATGTTTTAAAACATCACTGAAGCTACATACATTGTATGATTCAAATTTTGGGACCCTGTTATCTGAATTTTTTTAACATCATAGATATCTTTGTACATTAACTGAAAAGCAAAAATTATTTACACATACATATAAAATGTATATGTAGTATAAAACCTGATGTTTTGATATATGCATTCATTGTGGTATGGCTTAATCAAAGCAGCAGAATAGAATGGTTAAAACCATTTAAAAGATCGAAGAAGACTTACACTACCTGATATCTAGAACATAAAATTTTCACTAATCAAACAATGGACATGGAGTATTTGATTAAAGAAATAGATACATAAATCAGTGAAACAGATCTGAGAGCCTGGAGATAGAACTTCCCAGTATAGCCAACTGATTGTGGATACAGGAACAAAGATAATTCAGTGGAGAAAGCAG
The DNA here is from genome assembly GCA_020662805.1 of Glaucomys volans. NCBI lineage: Eukaryota > Metazoa > Chordata > Mammalia > Rodentia > Sciuridae > Glaucomys > Glaucomys volans. Next base: position 154,184 of record JAJEJO010003016.1, read on the forward strand.
TCATTTCAACAACAGTGGTTGGGATAATTGGTTGTCTATAGTGTGAAAAACTGAACGTGAACTAAGCATCAAATCAAATACAAAAATGAACTCAAAATAGAGTTGAGTGTAAAAAGTAAAACTATAAAATTTCCAGAAAAAAACTGCATAATCTTGAGTTTTAGAAAGAGTTCTTAGATATGATACTAAAACCAATATTTAAAAGATAACCAATTGGATTTTATCAACATTAGAAAGTTTGGGAAATTCTCATAAAGTTAAACATACTGTACAAATCTATCTATGTCATTTCTAGATGTTCACCCAAATGAATTAAAATCCTTTGTGGATATAGAAATCTTGATGAGAATGTCTTCAGCCACTTTATTCATAGTCATAACCACCCAATCCCAGAGACAGTGTGATCTTCCTTCAGTGTACAAGTGGACAAACTATGTTATACCACATACATCTGGGAGAAAACAAGGTAAACCTGGAATGTCTGGTCATAATAGAAAGGAAAAAAGTACTCAAAAAGGATAAACAGATAAACATGTGAAAGGAAAGAGAGAAACTGATGGAGCCCTACTAATCAAGAGCCCCCAGTGACCAAAAGTGGAACAATTTGTGCAACAAATTAATAAAGTAGCATTGGATTATAACAGGAAGTAGAAAATAAATATCTGTTAAAATTAAAATAAGCGATTAATAAATTAAAGTTAAAATTAAATAAATGATTGTATAAATTAGTGAGAAGAGACAAGTAAAATTATTTCAAAATAAACAAGTCAAAAAAAATTCCAAGTATAGTCACATACAATATTTGCAATCCCTGGTTTGATAGAAATGGTCTTTTAAAATATTAAATTAATACATAGAAAATATGCAAAAAATATATAACTCATTTGAGCTGTCTTTTTTCCTCCAGATATATTTTATGTCCTTTCATCTGGTTTTCTTATCTTTTTTTTTCTTTTGTGGGCAAAAACCTACTTTATTTTTGAGATTCTAAAATCTTCACTTTGTTCTTGTTTTCCTTCAATTTTTCTTTTTCCTTTTAGTTTTCTTCATAGCTTTATTGAGATATACTAGACACAATACACTTCACTTATTTTCATGTTTAATGCTATTATAAATGGCATTAAAAATGCTTAATTTCTAATTGTTCATCCTACTTTATATAATACAACAAATTTTTATATATTGACCTGGTATCCTGTGAACTTGATAAATTGATTTAATAGTCCTACTTAATTTTTGGTAGATCTCATAGTGTCTTCTACCTACATGTTAATTTTGTCTGTTGATAAAATAGATTTACTCCTATTGATACAATCTGGTGGCCTTTAATTTTGTTTTCTTCGGGAGAGGGCAGTGGAGGTTGCTGGGGACTGAACCCAGGACCTTGCTCATGCTAGGCAAGTGCTCACTCTATCACTGAGCTACATATCCAGGTTTTTTTTTTTTTTTTTTTTTTTTTGAGATAGGGTCTTTATAAGTTTGCCCAGGCTGTCCTCAAACTCAAAACCCTCCTGCCTCAGCTTCCCAATAGCTGGGATTACAGGCATGCACCATTGTGCCTGGTACCTTTAATTTATTGTCTCACCTCACAAGTTAGATTTTCTAGAACAATAATTAAGAGAAATTTTGAAAGCAGAAATCCAAGCTTTGTTTCAGATTCTAGGTAAAAATAATTCAGTTTTTAAACAAGTATGATGTTATCTAAAGGTTTTGAAAATGCCGTTTATTTGGATGAGAGACCTTTTTCATTAGTTAGCCAAGAGTTTTGGTTTGTTAAGAAAGAGGTATTGGATTTTATCAAATGCCTTTTGAATATTCACTGGAATGATATTTTATTACTATTATTGCTGGCTAATGTGGCATGGCCAATGGACCATGAAATGACTTTCATTGATTTATGAATATTAAATCAAGATTATACTACAGAGAGAAATTTCATTTGGCATTGATGTATATATATATAATTTGATTGGCTAAAATTTTGTTAAAATGTTACAATTTTCTTAGATAATATTCATCTGTATTTTTCTTTTCTTATATCTCTTTGACTTGGTATAATACTGGACTCAGAATAAATTAGAAAGTATTCCTTTTCTTTGAATTCCTAAAAAAAATTATAAATAATTGGCATTATTTATTCCTCGAATATTTGGTAGAATTTATTTGTAAAACCAATTGGGTCTGAACTTTTCTTTGTGGGAAGAGTATTAACTATGAATTCATTTTTTAAATAGATACAAATATATTCCATTTTTGTATTTTTCCTGAGAGCCTCTCATGGAATTCCCCCTTTCATCTGTGTTGTTCATTTGCTTAACATAAAGGTTTTCATAACATTTCTTTATAATACTTTTAACATCTGGAGGAACTATAAGTTATATCACTTCTCTTACCACTAATATTGGTTAGAGAGGTTTCTGAGTCTTATTGATCTAAAATGCAACTTTACAAAAATTAGGTTCTAATTGATTGATTAGGTTCTATTTTATTGATTTTTACAAAGATTTTGTTATTTTTATTTTTTCTTCTGCTTAATTTAGGTTTCATTTCCCCCTTTTTTTGTAGTTTGTCAAAGTGGTAGAAACTGAAGTCAGTGATTTAAGATCTGTCTTCTTTTCCAGTATAAATATTCAGTGGCATAAATTTTCTTCTAAACTCTGTTTTTTATTACTCCACCAATTTTGAGACCTTGTATATTAATTTTCATTCAGAAACAAAATTAATTCTAAATTCTCTTTCAATTTCTTCTTTCACCAATGGGCGTGTGTTATATAGTTTCTGTGAAGGTTCATTTTTTATGTGTGTAAACTTGCCTAGAGTATGGGGACCAATTAGACACTAATCTAATTGTTGCCTAAAGGTAATTTTTTAGAAATACTTTGTCTTTACAATCAGTTGACTTGAAGTAAAGCAGGTTGCCCTCCACAAGGTGAGTGGACCTTATCTAGTCAGTTGAGAGTCATAAGAAACAAGAACAGATTTCCCAAAGAAGAAATATTTCTGCCTCCAGCCTCCAAAAAAAGAATTCTGCTGAGTTTATATACTTCAGACTTGAGATTGCAATCTGTTATCACACTGTTATGATTTAGATATGAGGTATCCCCTGAAAGATCATGTGTGAGACACTGCAAGAAAGTTCAGAGGCACAATGACTGGGTTATAACAGCCTTAACCTAATCAGTATATAGTCCACTTGAATGGATTAACTAAATAGTAACTGTAGACAGGTAGGGTGTGTCTACAAGAGGTAGGTTACTGGGGACGTGCCTTTGGAGTTTATATTTTGTCCCCTCTGAGGCACCATTCCCAGCCCAGCTTCTTGGTGCCACATCCTGAGCTGCTTTCCTCCACCACAAGCTTTCACCCTGTTGTTTTGTTCACCTCAGGCCTAGAGCAATGGATTCAATCGTGCATGGACTGCAACCTCTGAAATGGTGAGCCCCCCAAATACTTTTTCTCCCCTATATTGTTCTTGTCAGGTCTTTTGGTGATAACGGTAAAAAAGCTGACAAAAGCTATCTGTCCATCTGACTACTATTGATTCTGTTTCTCTGGAGAATCGGATTAAAACAGTTTTCTCCCCTCTTTTTGGAGATATTTTAGAGACCTTGCTACTTTTTATTTCTAATCAATTTCACTGTAGTCAAACAGCATAGTTTATATGATTTGACTTGTTCTAATTTAGTAAGAATTATTGTATTGTTCAGAATAAGGCCTATCAGTAAATATTATGTGTGCAATTGAAAATAATGTGTATACTACAGCAATTGGGTAGCATATTACAGAAATGTCCTTTAGGTCAGTTGTTTAATGTGTTCTTCAAGTTTCTGTACCTTTGCTTTTTTAGTATTTCACATAATTATTCATTTTTTCAAGAGGAACACTGACATGTGGCACTACAATTGTAGATTTGTCCATTTTTTAACAGTTAAATTTGTTTTGGCTTCATTCTTTTCAAACTCTGCTAACAGATCCATAGGATGTTTTGAAATGTAATTCCATATTTGACATATTTGATGTCAATGGCGCTTATTTTATTTATTTATATGTGGTGCAGAGAATCGAACTCAGCACCTCACACTTGCTAGGCAAGTGCTCTCCTCCTGAGCCACGATCTCAGCCCCCTATATTTGAATTATCACCTTAATTATTAAGAAATGAGTTTCTTTGTCCATGGAAATATTTTTATTGAGCGAAAGTCTGTTTTTTTTTTCTTTTTTTTCTTTTTTTTGTATGAAAACAGCTACTCCAACTGATTTTTGATTGCATTTGCTTTCTATTTTTTCCCTTCTATTTGTCCTAACTGCTTTTTCTCCCTTTCCTCTCTTTTTCCTTTTTTATGGATTCCATTTTTTTTTTTTTTTCAGTTTATTTTTTGACTTATTAGCTATTACACTTTCTTTTGTTACTTAGTTGTTGGCTTGGCATTTTCAAAGCATGTCTGTTTCTTATCACAATCTACATCTAGTAATATTATCTCACTTTACCTTGGGCCTTAGCTCCTTACATCAGCTTACCTTCATTTTCCATCTCCATCTTTTGTGTAGATCAAAATTCATTCTACACATTATAAACCCCAAGACACAAAGAACACATGTTCTCCAACTGATTTACATGGCACACACTCCACTGCTAGTCACATTTTCACTTTTTCCTTTGGGACAAAAAATGACCTATCCCTACCCACACCTAGAGGCACCCAGGCAGAAGAGGACAAGCTAAGATTTGTTAATGCCCTCAGTAAATAATATTCTATTTTAAATTGTTATTAACTTTAGGTCTATTTTGGCAGATTTCAGCTAAGATTTTCTTCCTTTGAGGATGCTAAGCAATAATTGCACAAGTGTGCAGTGACATTGTGGAAAAAAAAAACAAAATGCCCTTGACTTTTTATTTGTTAACAGTAACAATTAATAGTGATAATTATTTATGAGCACTTATAGATATGATTTTTATACTTCTATATTAAAATTTCTACATCACATAACATTAACATCAACTATTTTGCATCTTAATGTAATGCATATCATGTTTATAAAAATTGCAGGCACACCAGCATCTCTTGGTTCAGACTCTTGATAAATTGTCTTGTCTTCTGCAAAGTGGATAAAGTCACTGACAAATACATGGCAACATCTGAACTAATGAATCATTAGAGTAATTAATTATTATATGAGAAGATAATAAAATATATGAACAGGTAAATAAATCATCTCAATATTTTAGTAACATGATCTAATTGAATGGAATATGCTATACCTATCACATTGAGCTATTTTAATAAGCAGAAATTTTTCTACAAAGATGTACAATATAGCTTGAATAAATGCTGAAACATTCCATATTCCACTATTATTTGACTTAATATCCTTAAAACATCAGTTTTTGACTGGGCACATTAGTGCACATCTATAATCCCAGTGACTCAGGAGTCTAAGGCAGAAGGATTGCAAGTTTGAGGCCAGCCTGAGCAACTTAGTGAGCAGATATATATCTATGTACAAATACCTATTTACAAATTTACATATATCTCTCTATTTTTATATATAGTATATGTGTATCTACGTATTTATATCTATATATTTAATAGAATTAAATTACATTTGATAGCATTTTAAGAGAATTTTTTGAACTGGAAAACATCATCCTAAACTTCATAATAAAGAATAAAATTGCTGGGGATATAGCTCAGTTGGTAAAGTGCTTGCCTTGCAAGCACAAGGCCTTGTGTTCAATCCCCAGCACACACACACACACAAAAAGAATAAAATTTATGAAAATTTACAAGCATTGCATTACTTAAGAAGAATGAAGTAGACCTATATGTACTAATAAGAAAAGAGAAACATGGCATTTGGTTAAAGGAGAACTTTATGCTCACATATATGTTTATATGAGAATATATTTTGCATATTTCTTATATAAAGATATATGTGTATTTGGATACATCTGTACATACTGGGAAAATTTGCAAAGGTTATAGATCAAATTCTTACCAACAGTTACACATGAATGATCAATCTGTATGGCAAATAGGTGAGATATTTAAATTATCACTTAATAATATTCTTTTTAAAGTCTGTTGGAAATGTACTTGGTTGCTTTTATTAGGGAGGAGAAGATACTGGGGATTGAACACAGGAGTGTTTCACCTCTGTGCTATATTCCCAGACCTTTTGTCCACCACACAGGCTTGGTTGTTTTTTCTGTGTAAAATGTTAAGGCTATTGTTCAGATGGTCTATGTCTAAACTAGTGGCATAATCAAAGACACAGCAAGAAAAACATTACTTTCAAAATAAGTTTTTCCTTATTTGCCTTTCTTGAAAACTGTGAAAGAGAAACATGGATCAAAGTCACACTCCTTAAATCCCTTATGCTTCACTTCCTCATAAGCAGATGATTCTGTGCTTCTTTCCTTGAAAATCTCCCAAACGTAGACTTTGTGCAAAAATCCCAGGCTTTTTGCTCAAACTGTCACATTTCTGCATAACCAAACCCCACAGAACCAGTCTTGTAAGCAATGGCTTCACCAAGTGCTGCATATTTGGTGGTATTTCTGTACTATTCCTTCCTTACCCCAACAATGATTTCGGAGGTATATATCCCCTCATGTAATGAAAGTGTGCTTGCCAACTGACAGGTTTTGAACACCGGAGTAAGTACTGTGTCTGGGCTTTAAAAGGCATCACCATGTATTCACTGACTACATGAATCCTTGACCACAATTAGATCATATTAAAACTTGCCAGTGCAAACTACGGCCCTCATTCTGGGCCCAAGCTGACCCACAGAACTGCTGCTGCTAGATATTATCTTAATTACTTTGCATATATTAAGCAAATTCCATTTCAAAACAATTCTGGGAGGTAAGTAAGATTATCACCTTTGTTTTACAAAAGATGAAGCTGAAGCAAAAACACATTAGGAAATTACCAAAGTTTATTAAAATAAGATGAGATTTTAAAAGAGCCTAGCTTCCCTTGACTACACAATATACTTATTTTATTATGTCTTCTGCTGTAGAATGTATGTGTTTGTCTCCTTACAATTCTCACATTGAAACCTAATCCCCGATGTGATGATATTAGGACATGATTTTGAAAGTAATTAGTCAATGAAAGCATAATCCTAACGAATGGGATTTAAACCCCTAAAAAGGAGACCTACAGAGCTTCCTTCTCTTCTCCACCATGTGAAGACATGGACAACCATGAATCATGAAGGCCCACACTAGACACCCATTTTGTTTGTTTGTTTATTTGCTTTTATATTAGAGATTGAACATAAGGGCAATTTACCACTGAAATACATTTCCCAGTCCTTGTTATGTTTTATTTTGAGGCAGGGTCTCACTAAGTTACTGAAGCTGGCCTTGAACTTGGAATCCTCCTGCCTCAACTTCCAGAGCCACTGGATTACAGGTGTGCCCCACCATACCTGGCAGTCACCCATTCTTCTGGCACCTTGATTTTAGAATTTCCAACCTCCAGAAATGAATTTCTGTTGTTTAAAAGCCATCTAATATTACAGTATCTTGTTACAGAAGTACTAATAGACTAATGTACCTTCCTTTTCCAAAATATTACAAAAATATCATTTTATGTTTTATTCTAATTTTTTTAAAGTTTTATCTTCCAATTTTAGGCCTTTTTTTCCTTTGACAATCTAAGACAAGTTTATTTCTATAAGGAATGATGTAGAATTCTCTTTTTACATGAAATGCCATTTACTATTCTCTGAGTATCTGATACTTAAGTTTTATATAGAAAGCAAGCAACCAAATCTCAGTAGAATTAAAATAATGTTTCTTTTGGTGTTTGAATTTTCTTCATTTTGATAATCATTTATAATTTATAGCATAGCACATTAGTAGTTATCTATTTCTGATTCCCTAGAGCACCATTGTTCTGGTATGTATTCACAGAAGTAATAATATATACATATTATTATCCATTTATTATATTAATACAGATATAATAAGTAGAAAGAAAAATATTCAAAGTCAATGCAAATAATTTTTTGTTTCAATTTTATTACCTGGAAATGACATGTGTAATCTCCATGCTTGGATTTGTCATATAAACCAGACCACAGAAACTTTCTTTCCATATAGCTGAGAGAATACTAACAGGAGAGATCAATGACCAATTTCATCCATAAATTATGATTTAAGATTATTAAGAACTTGGAATGAAGAAGAGGTAAAAGAGAGTAAAAAAATGCTAATATGACTCTTGTACTTTATATAACCCACTTATTAAAAGTTTATGCTTGACTATTTTATTTTTGAATGACAATAAAAAAAGAGAGAAAAGTATGATAGATGAGAGGCTGGGCTGCAGTCATCTGTCACTAAACCTTAAAAATACATTAAACTAGATTATAATGAGAGGAAATAATTGATATTGTGATACTATCAGTAAGTTTTAAAAAATACAAAGATGAGTTAAAATACAATTTAGACAATTTTTTAAATTTCATTTTATGAAGTATTTATATTCAACATATCAGTAATTTATATTGTGTCTGCTGAAGATAAAAGATTAATGAATCTGCTTATGGAATATTCAAGCTTGAGGGAACATAGCTTTTAATGGAAGTATAGACCCAATACTCTTTATGGATAATTCATTGTTTCCAGCTTCTCACAGCATTTATGTAAAGGTATATGCTTAAGGTACCAAGCAATTGTTTCTAAATTTTACCTTATCACTTTTCAATGATCTAGTTCAGTATTTTCATCTCCATGTAATTGAAAGGAAATGTGAAGTTGGGGATTAATGAAATATGTTAGTTTCTCTCACAAAATTAGGAAATATGGTATTTTATTTCTAGATAGTTTTGACTAAGCTATGCACTTATTTCCCTCAACTCAGGGTATTTCTAACATTAGCACAGAATGTTCTCAAGCAGAAAAAAAAACTATTTTAGTAAAGACATATCAAAAATAGGGGCCAAATTATGCCTCTAAATTTTTAAAATATTTATGTGCACATATTTGTGTATGTATGTATTTGTGCACAATAACCACTCATCCCCAAAGTTTCTTCCATGTTTGCCCTATTGTAGTACTTTTCCCAACGTGACTGTAGCCTAGAATGTAATTCAGAACATAATGTCTAACTCACCTTCAATTATTTCCAGCATTTGCTCCCTGGAAATTGAAATCTCCAAATGGTTAAATGAATGGAGTACATGCAGGTGCAGGAAGGAAGGAAGGAGAGGAGAGGAGAAGAGATGACATGTTAGTAAGGCAGGGATATGAAGGTCAAAGAAGGACACAGGCATTTATGCATGACTTTTCACCTGATGTATGAATCAGCATGATCTATGCAGCCAAATTAGGTGCCATCTCATCACTCAGTCTTCTATTCCTTTTTTTGAACAATAATACATTTTGGTTAGAATATAAAATATCTATATAGCTAACTTATTTGTTTAAAAAAATCCTCAATGCTGCAAATAAAAAATTTCCAAGCAGATCTATCTTTAGACCTTATTTTCAAGTACACCTGCAGAATGTTTGTGTGTATGTGCGTGTCTTTAAGCATGTTTTTACAGAATGTTGAGGAAAATGTTACTGGTCTCCAGATTTTCTGCTCAAATAACCACTGTCCTCTATATTTTTGGCATTGGAATCTTGGCTAAAGATTGTATATGAATACTAACCTGATTTCCAGGGCTAGATCTGAGAAGGTGAAATCTTAAAGTAAATAAGCAGAATGGGGGCTCTTTGAAAATAAATAGGAGGAAAAACAAAAACCACAATGATGACATCAAACTTTGTCAAAACATTTTGCTGTGAAGGAAAATGGATTACTGAAAACACTAACTTTAAAAATGACTTCACTGGGCATGATGGTGTATGCCTGTAGTCACACCTACCTGGGAGGCTACCTGGGAGGCTGAGAAAGGAGGATTGATTGAGTCCATGATGTTGAGGCCAGCCTGGGTAACATTGTAAACTCTGCCTCCCACAAGGTGAAGGGAGGAAAGGGAAGGGGAGGGGAGAGAAAGGGAGGGAGGAGATGAATTTACATAGAAAACAGAAGAAAATTTTAGAAACATATTTCATAGCTTGCATAAATTCAAATGTGCATCTCCACAATGTACACTAAGCAAGAACAGCTGACAATAACGTTAGAAATGGAAAGAAATGTAACTGTGACTGCATAAGAAAATGATGCTAGAAACAAAGCAGCAGCATGGGAGGGAAGAGGAGAAACTGTGGCGAGAGGTTTCTGACCTTTCCCTTCTTAAGAGAAACACTCAACCAAATTACCTCCCACAAAAGCAGAGTTATACCAGATTTCCCTGGGTTAGAGCTCCATCCAGAGCAAATAGGGAGAGAAACGCTTTTGTTATTGTCCCCAACCAGCTTAACATAAAATGTTAAGGCTCAATAACGTCAGGGGGTGACAATGCAAAAAACATCCAAATAAAATATTGGGAAGTAGAATTAAAAGAATATTTTCCTCTGATAAAACAAGCTCTTTCTATGAATACAAGGATGATTCAATGTAAAGCAATCTATTTCTATGATTCACCAGAGGGAAGGAAATGAAAATCTACCTAGATTAAAAGGCATTGGGTAAAATTCAAAACCTTCACTTAAAAAACACTCCCATTAAAATGAGGAAAAAATACTCCACTATTATGATGAATAAATATGCATAGACCTTCAAATTTGTAATGTAAAGCCTTAATGGAAGTGCATGTGAGTGAACACATCAGTCCAGAAGTTAACATCATGCTGAATGCAGCAACAATATAAACAGGCATATTAAAGCCAGAAATGAAGAATCTTCATTACTGGTACAATCATTAGTTAGGCAGATTTAACCAAGGTAAATAACAAAAGAAAAATTGCATAAATATTTAAAACAAGAATTCAATATTTTTGTTAATTGTAGATATTATTATTGTATACCTAGAAAATTCAAGAGAATAAATGTCTGGCTATTAGACACAACCAGAGAATTCATAAGTATTTTGGATATATAAAACTTGTTGCATTATTGTATACAAACAGCAGACAATAGGGACATATAATGGAAATAAAATCAAGTTTATGTAAGTAAACTTCTATACAAAATACCAGAGAGTTAATATGAAAGGTTTTCATTTTTTATACAATGAAAAATTGTGAATGCTACCTAGAAATGTTGGGAAAAAAAAGATTTGAATAAATAGCAATATCTGTCTTGTTTATGAATAAGAATAATCAATATTGTAAAACTGAGAGTTCAGCCTCAGCAACTTAGTGAGACCCTACGAAACTCAGGGAGACTGTGTTTCAGAAAAAAATGAAAAGGCTGGAAATGAAGCTCAGTGGCAAAGTGCTCCTGGGTTAAATTCTCAGTATCAAAATAAAAAAATAAAAATAAAATGTATAAGTACGATCCAGCAGTTTGGCAATAACTAACTGCTCTTAGTAAAGTTTACAAAGAATTGGCTTAAAGAACAAAGATTTTACATTTTATCAAGATAATTTCTTATATTTTCTACTTATATTGTTACATTTTTAATTTAATTAAGTCCTATAATGGTTAAGATTTATTCAAATCTTCATTTGTTCTAACCTCTCCTTTTAGTTTATAACTCTAATTAAATAAACTAAAAAAAACCAGAGTTCTAATTTTTAAAATGTTAAAATAAACTTATTTTACTCTCGCAGTTTCTAAATATATTTACGTTATATAAAATACAAAACAGAAAACTATTTCAATCTATAATTTCGCCACTGAGATGGTTGCTGTTAACATGTTGCTTATCCTATTTCATCAATTGTAGGATACGAAACTTTTCCGTTTTTAACATTGCTATGATTTCCTACAAGTTGCTTCTGGCCTGTACTGAGGTCTAGTTTGCAGAGAAGATTTCTGTTTGCCTTAGTCAGCCATCTGGAGGCACCACCAACCTGAGACAACTTTGAGTTAAATTCTCTGCCTGAAATTCTTGGGACCACTCGGGTGGTGTGAATTCAAAATGCAAGCTAGCTTGAACACCGGCTTGTAGCTCAAATTCCTAAATTCTCTAAAATTAGAAGCTTACACAAGCTAATTCTAAAGTTTATATGGGAAAAAAAATAAAAGGTAGTGAGAACAGGCAGGCAATTTTGATAAAGGAAATACTTATTCTAAATACTAATTCTACCAGACATTATGAAGTTACAGTAATTAAAGCTGTGCTTATAAAATACATATAATAAAGGTGCAGAAAGGATGTATTATTCAATAAAAATGTATTAAAGTAATCGCTACCACATTCCTTTTATCCAATTAAGTTTGAAACAGAAATGATTTAGTGAAAACATAAAGGTTCTAAAATTAAATATGGGAAGATTTCCTTCCCCAATAATCTTAGAATTACAAATGACTTTATAAGAAATAAAACACAGAACATATCAGGGAAAGATTGATCAATTTGACTGCATGAAAATTAAAATACCTGAAAACAACTGAAACAGAAGATAAAATGTAGGGAAAATGCAGTACATCTGACAAATAGTTAATTTCTTTTATCTTTATAGAGGCATTTCAAACACCAGCAATAACAGAAGCAAAGGATAGATATTTAGAAAATGAAGAACATCAGGTGTCTAAACATCTTTCTTATATTGCTTTACCTTACTTATATGCACATGCAAAAAAAATGGGAATATCATTTGAAAAATGATATTTGAAAAATCACACTGTTGGAGAGAAGAGAGGAGAAAAGGTGTCACTGCCAGTGGGACTATAAATTGACATAAACTTTTGGAAAACAATTTGGCAATGTCTATCAATATAAGAAATGTATACACTCATTCATATCATTTATCTGTATTGAAGTTCTACCTTAAGAATCATCAAAGAGGAAATAGCAAAATTACCAAAGCATGTACAATTTATAATCTTACTAGTAAAACATGGATTATATAAATGTCGATCAATGGTCAAATAAGTTGTAATTCACCTATGCAATAACACAATTAGTAATAATGAAAAATAATAAAGTGTATAAGTGTATCTATATCTCTATGTGTCAACACAGAATATCTTAGAGATAGATTTATAAAATCAAAACTATGATGCAAGGCAAAGTAGACATTTTACAGTTAGGAGTAACAAAGGATGACTATAGTTATTTATATATATTTGTACCTGCATGGAATATTCAAAGGATGATAGATGCTAAAAGAATCTGATAGTAATCATTGTGAATGTGTCAATAATCTGAAGGACTGTTCAATAGGACAGGAGAGAGACTTACTCTTCACTGTGTAGCTACAGCTATTTTTATACTGTTCTAACATTTGTCAGTATTTTTTATAAAAAAAGCTTTTTTAAAAAAAGGGATCCTGAATATGTGTGGGTGCATGTGCATATACCAAGTAAACATATGGTAAAAGAAAAAAGTGGAAATATTACCAAAATCTTAGTTTACAATGGAACAATGAGTTATTTTATGCTGACAAAATTTGTATTGTAATAAAGTTACACTAGTTTTTATTTGCGATGAGGCAAATAATTTATCACTGAGTTATTTAAATTATAAAACTTGAAAACACAAGTGGGAATTTTAAAAGACACAAATATATTGGAATACTGAAGACACTAATATCAGTCCTTCAACATTTGTGTGAAATTAATTTGACCTAAAGCTGCCTCTATCCCTGTGAATACTATATAGAGAATGCATCCTAACTTGCTATGTAAACACAAAACAAAACAAAATTAAAAACCTGCAACCTAATTCAAGAATGTATGTAAAAATTAGTTGATTCTCAGCATATCACAGGAGTTGTGCTTCAGTCAATCACAAGGTGCAAATTAATCAGGCCATGTCTGTATAAGGTAAGTGCCTCATCACATCATACCTAAATAAGGCAAATGCTGAGCTATAACCAATCAAGTTGTGTCTCTACGGCATTTCCTTTGTCTTGTTGGGTCTTATAGTCATAGTGGCAAAAGAGCTGATTAAAACAGAAATTGGTACCAGGAGTGGGGTTCAAACACAAGCACACATATTTCCTCAGAACTGTTGAGAATATGGGACTCTTAGAAATGGACTAAATGTATTTTGCATTGTGAAATGGCCATGAGCTTTTGGGGACCAGGGACAGAATGTTGTGGTTTGGATGTGAGGTGTCCCTGAAAAGCTAATGTGTGAGACAATGCAAGGCTTAGAGGAGAAATGATTGGGTTATGAGAACCTTAACTCCCTAGGTGAATTATAATCACCTGATGGGATTGAGTGGTAATTGAAGACCGTGGAGTGTGGCTGGAGGAGGTGGATTTTTGGGCGTGTGGCTTTGAGGTGTGTATTTAGTATATATTCATATTTGGCAAGTGAAAATCTCTCTCTCTCTCTGCTTTCTGATCATCAAGTTATCTGCTTTCCCATGCCACACTCTTCCTCCATGATTTTCAGTCTCACCTTAAGATCATGGAGTCTGCTGTCTATGGATTGAGATCTCTGAAACTGTGAGCCCTCAAATAAACTTTTCCTCCCCTTCAATTGTTCTGATTGGGTCTTTTAGTCACAGCAGTGAAAAAGTTGATTAAAACAAAAGCTGACTAAAACAACGTATAAATAAAAATTGTTGACTGAAACACTGTAGACAGATAAATTTGTATACTGAAAACATAGAATATGCCCTCTTACCCCAAAAAATCCATTTAGCAATTTCAAAAAATGGTCTATTGTAAGCTAAAAGAAAAAGAATTCCAAGGAGCAATTTTTTTCTCTGATTACTTGCAATGAAACATTAAGGGATATCCCTATTCAATTATGAGCTTCCTTTAGATCCCTGGAATAACACAGGGATGGAAAGAATTTAAGGATAGCAAATTATTTTTATTTACCATTTGGCTCTTCAAGATTGGGGTGTGGAATTTATCAGGGTATGCAGAGGTTCTTGTTCAATTATGCAGCACCTTTCTTTAAAACTGCACTGAGTCATCCTCTTTTCTTTATCATGTCATAATACTAATATATGTGCTTGATATATGCTGGAGTAATGCAGCTCTTTAGTTTTTAATTGTATTACTAGGCTAGAAAGGCAACAGAAAGTGGAATACAGGGAACTGCTTCACTGTGACTCATGGTTGGTCATTCCAGTTTGGATCTGGAATGTCCCTCAAAGGTTCATGTATTGAAGATTTTGTCCCCACTACAACAATGTTCAGAAATGAGGTTTTGGGGAAGTGAATGGATCATAGGGTCTCTGATTTCAAACTAATCACTTGATGGGTTCATAGCTAAATGGGCTTTGGGGAGGTGGTAGAATCTTGAAAGTCTGGGACCTGATGGAAGGAAGTGGGTTCTTACGGGTGTGCCCTTAGGGACTTTATCTTGTTCCCAGTGAGTCTGTTTAACTCTGTTTTCCAGCCCCCATGAGGTAAGGAGTTCTGCTTTACTATGCCCTTTCCACCATGATGCTCTGCCTCACCACAGTCCCATAACAATGGAGACAAACAGCCGTGGGTGGAAACCTTGGAAAACAAGAGGAAAAATAAACCTTTCATCCTTTAAGTTGATTTATCTCAGGTATGTCACAGCAATGAAAAGCTAACTGACACAAATGATGTATTATCTAGGATCTTCATTTTTTCTTTTATTTTTCAAAGTAGGATTTTATTAGTGCACCATAGTTATACATAATATTGAGGTTTATTTGACACAATTACCCAAGCATTGAATAGAATTTGCTCCAATTCAGTCCCCAGTATTTTCCATTTCACACTCCTCTTTTCTCCTCCTGTTTCCTTTCCTTTCTCTACTGATCTTGCTTCTATTAATAGTTTTGTTTTTTTTTAATTAGAGCTTTATAGTTACACATAATGGTGAAATTCACTGTTGTATATCGATATTTGTACATAGGATAGTTTGGTCAATTCCAAAGTCATTTTAAATTTTGAGGCAGGACATGAATCAATGTACTCTTGCCGGGTCCGGTGGTGCATGCCTGTAATCCCAGCACTTGGGAGGCTGAGGCAGGAGGATCGCAAGTTCAAAGACAGCCTCAGCAACATAGCGAGGCCTTAAGCAACTCAGTGAGACCCTGCCTCTAAATAAAATACAAAAAAGGGCTGGGGTTGTGGCTCAGTGGTGGAGTCCCCGGGTTTTTCCCCCATAACAAAAAAAAAAAAAAAAAAAGAAAGAAAGAAAGAAAAAATGTACTCTTAAAGGCCCTTCATTTGTTTATTAGCAGAAGACACTGATCTCATCAGTGAGAGACCAGTGTTTTCTCTCAGGGGCACTTTGTATATTTACTAATGATTGGTGTTCATGATAATAATTTGAATGATCTATTTCTTTTTTAATTCATTCTTATTAGTTTTACATGACAGTGGAATGTATTTATGCATCTTGATAAATTATACACAAATAGAGTGTAATTTCTCATTTTTCTGATTGTACATATTATAGGCCCCCATCAATCAAGCAGTCATATATGCACATGAAGTAATAATGTCTGTTTCACTCTCCAGTCCTTCCTACCTCCAGGATCTTTTTTCAGAAAAAAGATCGCAAGTGGAAGAGGGATACAGGGGAAATTTTATCGGCTATGAGTTCATCATTGTTGTAACTGGATGGTAAATATGACAGATTATTATGTGATTTTTCTACTTTATAATTCCTTATAATTTTTCACAGTGAATAATTTTTTAAACATCATACTTATAGTTTTATCTCTCAGTTAATTATACTTTTCCTTAATGTAGTTTGAAATCATGCTACTTGGTGCTATAAATTTATAACTCTCTTATCTTCCTGGTCCACCACATATTTTTATATTATGAACTGTTCCCAATGTTTCTAGTAATACTTGTGACTTTAAAGTCTGCTTTTCCCTATAGGATAACAAATATACTTTATTTGGCTAATAATTGTAATTTTTTAAAAAAATTCATTCCTGTGTGGTTTAGATATTACACTCCCCCCAAGACTCCTGTGTTAAAGGCTCAGCGTCCAGCCTATGGCACTCTGGGATGTAGTGGAGATTTTAAGAGGTGGCACTTAGTCCAAGGAAGTTAGGCCATGGGGGGGGTGCCCTTGAAGGGGATATTGAGGCTTGGGCCCCTCCTCTCTCTTTGCTTAACAGCAGTCATGGAGTAAGCGACTTTGCTCTACCACACATTCCATGCCACAGGCTCTAAATACATGGAGTCAGTCTGACCATGGACTAAAACCAATGACAAACTTTTCCCCTCCTAAATTAATTAACTAACTTTTTTGTCATTGTTTTAGAAATGTGACTGAAACAATACCATTAAAACATTTCTGTGTCCTTCTGGGCACAGCAGTGCAGAAATGGTAACTTAACAGACATGTATTAAGAATCTAAATCAAACATCATGGTGGATACCTGTATTTCCAGCTACTCGAGGCTAAGGCAGGACGATCACAAGTTTAAGGTCAGTCTGGGCAATTTAGCAAGATTGTCTCAAAATATAAAACAAACAGAAAGGCTCAGTGGCAGTGTGCCTATAAGTTCCTATTTGGTGCTACCTAAAAAAGCATTTCTACATCCTGTCAACAATGTGTCTTTTGTAAGATGTATAGGATTGGATTCTGTTTTCACATACACTGAAATCTGCATCACTAAAAGTATTCGAGTTTAATAGTATTTTTAGGTAAATTTTTCACATATTTGAAGGTAAAAATTGTCTTATTAGTCTTCTACATTTTCTTCCTTTTTTTGTTTCCTTTTCTCCTGTATCTTGACTTTTCTTGGATTTAATCTATCTCCTAAAAGTTTGGCAGTTATATATTATTTGAATATTTAGCATACTAATTACAACATACATTCTTGACTATATAGAGGTTAATGTTACTTTTTCCATTTTTCAAATAAGTGAAAATCTTCTGTCATGTTATTCATTGAATTCTTTCCCATCTTTTAGTATTATTGTCATATATTTTAATCCTACACATTTTCTTTACTGTATAACTAGAATTAAAGTATTAATCAGTGGATATTCACTTAGATTTACCACATTTGCATTCTTTTGTTTCTTTCTACACTTTCATGGTCTTATTGGGCAGCATATTTGTAGACTTTAAGAACTTGTTTTAGTATTAGTATTGTATAAACATACTGGGAAAGCATTCTCTCAGTTTTGCTTTGTTCAAAAATGCCTTAATTTAGGATGAGTGTGGTGGAACATGACTATCATCCCAGCATTTTGGGAGGCTGAAAAGTGAGGATCATGAGCTCAAAGCCAGCATTAGCAATTTAGTGAGGGTCGAAGGAATTCAGTAAGACCCTGTCTCTAAGTAAAATATAAAAATGGGCTGGGCATGTGGCTCAGTGGTTAAGCGTCTCTGGGTTCAATCCCTAGTACAAAAAAAAGAAAGAAAGAAAGAAAGAAAGAAAGAAAAGAAAACCAATTTCAACCTTCGTTCTCATGGTTACTAATTTTCTTGGCTTGCAATAAGTATTTTTCAACATTGTAACACTCTACTTCTGGTTTTGATTTATTCTTTTTTTAAATAGCCTAAAATTCGTATTATGTTTGTTTTCTATTCTAAAGTAATATGTCCATTTACCCTTGGTAACTTCCACATTCTTTGTCTGATGAGCCTTAATGTGGTATTCTTTATAATCATCTCGCTTAAGATTTGCAGCAATTCTTTAATCTATCCTTAATGATTGAAGTTTTCAATTTGTAGCATTTTCAACCACTGTCTCTTCCAATATTGCCTCTCTTTTTCTCTCCTCTAGCTTGAGACTCAGTACAAATATTTTCAAGCTTGTCATTACTTCAATTTGTCTTTTAGTCTTTTTTTCTTAATTTATCAACTTATTTGTCATTTCCATAGTTCAGTCCAGATTATCTCTAGTGACCTTTCCTCTAGTTTATCATGTTCTCTTCAGCAGTCTCTAATCTGCCATTTAACCCATCTACTGGCTTCTTAATCTTATTTTTCCCTTCAAGAATTTTCATCTTGCTCTTTTTAATGAATTTTAGTTCTTTACTTAGAAAAATCTATTTTGTCATCTATTTAAAAACACCACAACTTATTTTAAAGAACAATTATGTTAACCCAAATATAGTGATCTTTAGTTCCACTCATACCACCTATTTTTTCTGTTACTTTCAATTATTTAATAGTAAAGACTTTCTTTGTTACCTTTTGTTTTTAGTTCCAATGTGAACACACACACATTTAGGTTAGTATGAGCCAAAGATGATGTCATCTTTTTCCAGAAAACATTTATGTTTGTTACTGACCGTTAGAGCGTGGACCAAGTTGTTGAAAATCCCAGTTTTGATTCATATGAGGGGCAACCTATAATTTGTCTTTTGATATTCCTAGGATGTAACGTTCTGGAATCCCAATAGAATGTCTGGGATAACTTCCAGGACCCTCATGCTTGTTAGGTCTCCAGCTGAATTTTGTCTTCTCATACAATAAGACTGCTGAAAATTCTGCTAATTTTCGCAATTTTTGTAGCTACATTTTTTTATTTAGCTTCTCAGACTCTCAGCTCCAACCTCCAAATAACAAACACTTCAAGGGGAACAGTGACATAGCATGTTAGGCTAATGGCACATTTTTCTTCTCTCTAGGGTTTTGGTCTCTCAGATTCTGAATGTCTTCATAGTTTCCTAATGTTTACAAACAGTTTTGTTTTTTAATCCATAAAACTTCTTTAGTTATTCATTGTGGGAATGTAGATCTGATACAAGTCAGTTCTTCGTTGCCAAAATTGGAAGTCTGAATTGGACATTTCTGAGGTATTGAAATTGTGAATAACTTTATTACTATTATAATCAGATAAAAGCAATAAATTCTTTTTGTCTTATTGTATGTCTATTATATAGGTTAAATATAGGAGGAATACATTTACAGAGGACTAAAAAGAATCATATAAAGGATTATATAGAGGGACTTAAAAGTAAATCAAAAGGATATATAATAATGAAAGTCAAGATGCAAAGATTGTTAATCAAGAATGTGAAAAAGATTAATTTGTTGACTGATATTGGAGGGTAGGTAAGGTAAAGAAAAAAACCAAGTGCGTAAGGATGTTGATGTTGGTTATAGCTACTGAAATTAATTATTAAGCCACAAATATTATGTGTGGTACTGATGTCAGATCTAGCAATTAAATAAAATGAAAAGTCCATAAACAGACACAAAAAGCTATACAAATACAAATGCCATTATTTTGCAATAAATGTGATGTTATGAAATAAAAATATAATAATTGTTTAAACAAATAGTATCACAACTTCTAAATGCATTTAATGGAAAATTAGATCCTTAATTCACACTTTCAATCAAAACAAATTTCAGATAGTTCAAACTCAGAAATAATATTCAACATCATATGGCAATAATGATAAATAGGTTTTGATTATTTTCTTATTTAATGAAGAAAACTAATTCATAAATATTCAATAAGAAATTGTTTTCAAAACATTTAAAACACTATGGAAAATACTTTGAAACATAAAATAAGATTGTAATGAAATAAAACTAGTAATCAGGAAAACATTGGAATTACTAACTATGAAATAAATATGATTAGATAAATCCAATTATGAAAAGTGAGAAAATAAAAATAATATGAAAAGTAAATAAATGAATAATAGTTGGTGGTTGTAATTTAAAGAAATGTTATATGCAAACATAAATTAATAAATCTCAATGAAACATATATTCTTGTAGAAAATGTACATCACCATAATCAATTCAGGAAGATATCTACTAATTAAATAGACTACTATTCATGGGAAATGCATTGTATCATTTGCATTGCTTAAAGGGTCAGACCCTACAGTTATGTTGATATGGGCTTTCAGTATTTCAAAAGCTTTGTTGTTTGGACATGAAGTGTCCTCCAAAGCTCCTGTGTTAATAATTTGAACGAACTACTGGGTGGTAACTATAGACAAGTGGGGTGTGGCTGGAGGAAGTGGGTCACTGGGACATGCCTTGGGGATTCTATATCTTGTCCCTGGCTGCTTGTACTCTCTGTGCTTCTTAGCAGCCATGACTGAGGCAGCCTTCCTCCACCACACCATTCCACCATGATGGGGCCCCATCTAGGGCCCAGAGTGACAGAGTCAGCTAACTATGGAGTGAATCTCTGAAACTGTTATCTCAAAACAAACCTTTCCTCCACTAAGTTATTCTTGTCAGGTATCTGGTTGCAACAATGAAAAGCTGACTGATACAGATTTTTTTTTGATACTAACATAATTTATTCTAGGTTAAGGAAAATGATAAAGTGCCACCAAATTATTTGGATGTAACCAGGATAATTCTAAACCAAAATCAATAAAGGATGCACAATACAATAATAAAGACAATTTGATTTGCACAGATTCTACAACTTAGATGAATTATCCAATTTTGAAATACTTTCCCGGGCTGGGAATATAGCTCAGTTGGTAGAGTGCTTGCCTCTCAAGTAGAAGGCCCTGGGTTCAATACCCAGCACTGCAGAAAAAATAATAATAATAGCAATGATTTCCCAAATCAATAGATTTTGTTTACGTGAACAGGTTTTCAACAACTTTATATAGCCATTTCTTATTTAAAATATACTTCAGAGGAAGTACATATTATAGAATATATCTTAACATAAATACAATCTTACACCAATGGTCAAGTTATATTTAAGAGTGATTTTATTTATTTATTTATTTAATTTTTAAAGACTTTGTTTTGATTCCTTGTACACAAATGGAGTACAACTTTTCATTTCTATGGTTGCGCATGATGTAGGTTCATATAGTGCCTTTTATTATGCATTTATGTCAATCATTTCAACAATACTTCAAGGTAGCTTATTATCTTTGTTTTAAAGAAAACTTTCATTTACATAGATAGTGAATGGATCACCTGGGAGAGGAAGACTTTTAATCATTATAGTGAAACAATAGAGACAATCCCATTCATTGAGGTAGATTTGCTTCAGGAGATAGATTTGCTTGATGAACAATAAAAATCCCAAATCAGAGAAAAACAAAAACAAAAAATAAGAGATCATTTGAATTCTGGGCCTAACTCCTGCAGTTCATCTGACAGAAAATTGGTTAGTGGTATTAATGTAAAAATCAGGAATTTAAAAAAATTAAATACTTTCTTAAAAAAAGCCATCAGCTCAAGTCTAACTTTGGGTGTTATAACTGTTTTTCTCCTAATAATATTTGATACTTCTTTCCTTCTTCCCCAAGCTTTTTGTTATTTCTGAAGAAGGAGAAAAAATAAGCATTGCTGAAATTCTTGATAAAAATTACTCTGTATTTAACTTCTATTAAAGTGCATTATCTTTGATGATTCAATTCACTTTGACTTAAAAGTACTTTAAAAATATTCATGGGCTTTGTAGTAAGATACCATCACATTTGTATTTTTTTGAGTCTTCAAAACATGCAATTAACTTTTCTCACTTTCATATATTGAGTCTATTCTTAGCCTGAATGTGTCCTAACTGCATATTTCGGAAGACTTCTGTCTTGAGTCATTGAAGAAATTTCATTCCCTTTGATCTGCTAACCAGGTTAAACAATTTCATCAGTAGATAAAATTTTAATTACAAAAAAACTACTTTGAAATTAAAAGAAAAAAGTTGTTAAAACAAATTGAATTTAAAATGTTATCCATCTTTACTCATTCATGTGAAAGCATCAGCTGAGCACATATGATGTGGGAAGTTGGTCAAGGATCCTTTTCTCGTGTATTTTTTATTTTTTATTAGCTGTTTGGACAGCATGCCTTTGTTTTATTTGTTTATTTTTGTATGAACTGCTAAGGGTTGAACCCAGGGCCTCACATGTGAGAGGCAAGTACTCTGCCACTGAGCCATAGCCCTAACCCATTTTCTCGTGTATGTTTAATAATCCTTCTTACTGGATCAGCTGCTCCTTTTCTGGGTCACTTAGTTGCCACGTATTGTTGTATTTGATACACTGCATGGCAAATATCAAGCCAAGACTGTAAGGACAGAATTACATCATGTCCATCTTTGTATCACCGCCATTGACTTATTAGACATAGTAGCCACTCTTCAAGTCTTTATTGAACTCAAGGAAACTATACTGAATTAAGTTAAATAAGTGAATAAAATAAGAAAGTAGGAATATATTGTAAAATGAAAACATGTGCAAGGTAGGAACAAATGTTACAGAAGAGAATACAACAGAAAAAGGAAATCATTCTGTATGGAAGTTTTATATAAGCTTTCAGATCTGATCTCATTCTTTTTCTCAACAATTCTGGGCCTGGTATGTTGTTTTGTCAAAAGCAAGAAAGAAAGGGAGATTGGGTAACAAAAGGAGAGCAGGGGCTTCCTAATTTTGTCTTGTAGATCTTGACAGTGTTAAGCATCAATGAAAGCTACAATAGTTCATTCCAGCATCTAGCTGCTTTCAAAACACTTGGAACCATCCTCATCCTGGTCTTTCATAGATGCGTAATTAGCCAGGCAGTATCCCTTCTCAGGTTTAGGTCCATAAGGTGCCACCTCTGAGCTTTCATGTTCTGATAACCCCAATCTCATCCCTTTGTTCCCTAACCTGTGGGTGGTACTTGCTTCCTGTAGTTATTATTTCCTAGTTACTCATGTTATGTGTTTTGATTTGTCAGGCCTCTAGCAAATATGTAACCAGTTTTTATTATCATCTTCATTATTACTATTAAATACCTCATGGGAAACATCTTGGTGATTTAGGATGGATTTTAAAAAAAAAATCAACCGGCCCCTGACTGATATATTCTACTGAAGATGGTGTGAGAAGACAACACATAAGTAATACTGGAGTTAATTTTTGAAGGATATGTGAGAAAACTTTACAGACATAAAAAACAAGAATGTGCTAAGCCAGACCATCTTAATCAAGTGATCAATGACTAGGGTGATGTCAATTCTAAATAGAGTTTTGTGAAATGTCATACAAAAAGAGAGGTCTTCAGAAAAGAAAATCAATTTTGAGAAGTAATGCTCTAATCCAAAGATATGAATAGAATTGGGGGCACATAAGTGACCATTATGTTCAATCCTATTAATGGTAGAATCCCTTGTTCTTTATAAGTGTGATCTGCTTCAATTTTTTTGAGAGCAATGAAAAATAGCCTGTGAAGATATTATTTTTATAATTTTGCATTTGAAAAAATATTTCAAGTAGATTTTCTAAAGTTATATAATTTATGAGACATATTCTTTTAGAATTTAGATTTTCTAATGTAAAATCTAATGGATCATTGGTTACATTATGTGGTCTTCCACTGCAGACTTTGTTGTTTGGAAGCACAAGGTGTGTAGACCTGTCATGTGATAGCATGCTCATACGGGGCAGTCTAAACAGTGTGGAAGAGTTCTTTGCAGTAATAACTAATGCTCATTTGGACTTATTATTTGAAAGTGTAGTATTTCACTAAGTGTTTCTCATGGATTACTTCATTCATTTCTTTCTTTTTTTTTTTTTTTTTTGCGGTTCTGGGGATCGAACCCAGGGCCTTGTGCTTGCGAGGCAGGCACGCTACCAACTGAGCTATATCCCCAGCCCTTCATTCATTTCTTACAGTCATTAGTACCTCCACTTTAGAAATGAGAAAACTAAGCCTTGGGATTCTGAATCCAAAACCCATGTAGTTAATGGCTATACTCTGCCTCCTGTATAGATTTTTTTTTAAATAATGTTATGGAAGGAGCTATACTCTACCTCTTGTGTGGATTTTTAAAAAAATAATGTTATAGGAGTATTACCATTCTGAATATCTGAGTGAATAAATCAAAATTTTATATCACAAATTAAAATTGAATAAGTTTAGTTCATTTGTATACCTCTGTAAATTTGGAACAAAATGAATTCGTTATAATGGAATATTTTAAATTCTGTAGAAGTGTTAAACAATTGAAATGAAAAAAAAAAGGGCAGAAAACTTTTGGAGGTGATGAGTATGTTTATTAGCTTGATTGTGGTGATGTTTTCACAGGTATATGCATATACCTGAGCTCATTAAATTGCACATATTGAATTTGTATAGCTTTTGTGCATGCATTATACCTCAGCAAAGTGAAAAACATAAAGCTGTTAGAAACAACTAAATTCTAACACAAAACTGAAATTTTCTTAATTTTAGAGAAGAGTTACTAAAACTTACTAACACTGGAAAATTGAACTTACCTGTACATTGATTACTGAAGTAGATATGCAAATTTTCATAATTGTTCTAGATGATTATGTTTCTTATGTGAATTTAAAATGTGATAGCATGTTCAAAACTGAATTCTGTCAACAAAACTGCAGTATTTTTCCAAAAGCTTTTACATTATTGTCTATTTTAAAAGCTGGAATATGCATCATCTTATTATCCTGCCTTCTTCCATTTATAGATAAAATGAAAGGCACAAGCCACTTTATTTTCTCTCACATGATCTGTCCACAACACTTCAATTCCAAAAGCACATCAATTACTTTTTTAAAGCTATTCAATTGTCAATTGAACTGACAAATAAAATTAGGCATAAAATATATCACTTTTGTAGTCTAGATTGATTTTTAAGAACACTAATAAAGAAAACATTCATAGAAATTTCCTTTTTGAAATACAAATGAGTGCTAGTAATTGCATCAAATAACAATGTAAGTCACAAAATCATTTTTCATAAAGATTTGTTAATAATCGTAATGGAAATTGTCACATTTGGAATATGTTGATATGAAAAACTTTAAAATTTGACCTTATAAGGGTAATTAAATCTTAGTGTGATAATAAAATTCTTTCCCATTATTTGTCCAGTATGTTGAGTTTTAGATTAAACCATATCAAGAATGATTCATGATGCCTGAAATACTTCAGTGAACAAATTCACTATGCCATCTCCTATATTGTTATCCTGTAATTACCTTATGATCTCCTATGCTTTATTTCTAGATTGAATCTGAAAGCTGAAGAATAATAAATCACACTTATAGTACTATGTCTATGTAAATGTGATTCACCCCAAGACAAGGTATTTGTAAAACTGCCAGCACTGTTCCTTGAAAAGAACAGTCCAGATCAAGTAAGGTTTCTTCTCTCATATTAATTTTCAAATGCTTCCCCATACTTTAGATTCCCTCCTGTCTGTATCACTTAATTTTCCCTCCTCTGTATACAGTTTTACACTTTTCTTTGTGTTTCTACCTGGCTTCCTTTTTTTTCTCATTATGAGAAGAAGCCTGTCTTAGTCCTCAATATCCCCTGTATATGATATTTTATTTATGCTGTATGTTCTTGATATCCCTGTAGTATTCTTCCTGGTAACATTTTTTTCTTGTGGTACATTTATCTTCTGATATCGTTAGGATCAGATACTCTTGCCAAACCATTATCCCAGAGATCCTGTGCACTGGATTCTTGGGTTATTTTCATCATTTCTTTTGATATATTACTCCCTTTTAAAATTTTTCTTCTTCCTTTTGTTCAATGTAATACTCTTGTGGATAAATGCTTAGAACCCTTGCATTTCAAGAAAGACATAATTTGCCCACATATTTGATTAGCAGTTCAATGTTAGAAATAATTTTAACTAGAAGTCTGAGGATTTTTCTCTTTTGTCTCCTAGAATTTAATTTAGATGATTAGGTATCAGCCTAAATCACATTTCTTTATAATAGATATTTTGCTTACTGTATAACCTTAAAGATTTTTTTCTTCATTCTTGGTTTTAAAATTTCACGACGATATGTCTAAGGATCTTCATTTTTTTCATTCCGAGTGAGCAGTCATTTTGGAGTTTGGTGTCTTTTTTTACTACTAGGAACTTTTCTTCCATTATCTGTTTGATAATTCCTTCCCTCTATTTTTTCTCTCTCATTCTAGTCTTCCTTTAAAGGATTTTCAGCAACATGAATTCATTATCTGTGTCTGATTATTTCTCTCAAACTTTCCATCTCCTCCTTCTTTTCTTTTTGTTAAGTGATAATGTTTTAGAAATATTTTTAAAATCACCCAATTATATATTGGATTTATAAGACCTTTTTTGTTTTACTCTGGCTTACTTGTTTTGAAGGGGATTAAAAAAATTATCTTCTCAAAGATTTCTTATGTTTTATTATGGTAGTTATTGTTTGTTTCATTGGAAATTCAAGATCAAGACATCAGCAGATCTGGTGTCTGGTGAGGGCACTCTTCCTGGCTTGCAAATGTCGTCTTCTCATTATATCCTCACATGGCAGAAACACACAGAGAACACTAACTTCTTTCTCTTCTCCTAAGGGTACTAAGGCACTAATCCCATTTTAGTGGCTCCACCCTCAATAGCCTCAGCTAAATCTAGTTACCTTCCAAAGATTTCACCTCTAAATAATCATCCCATTAGGGGTTAGGATTTCAATAAAGCAATTTCTGGAGGACAAAAAAAAAAAAAATTCAGAAGTTAACCAGTATAGTTAGTCCTTCAGACAGATATTCCCCTTCTAGTGCACTTTTGCTTGCAAATGGATACTGTAAGGCAAACACCTTGAACAGGAAGTATGAAATTTTGAGCATTTTGATCAAGGTGATTAATATTTTTAAATTTTCATGTTATCAAAAATGCTTTGTTGCTTCCACACTACTTTTAGTCTACAGCCAATTTTTTTTTTTTTTTTTTTTTTTTTTTTTTTTTCTTTCTTTCTTCTTTCTTTCTTTTTTTTTTTTGATTAGAGCTTTATGGTTTTACATAGTAATTGGGTTCCAGCAAACTCATACATGTATGGAAATCAGTTTTAGTTCATGATCCCTCCTTTCCCTCCTCTTCTTCCCTTCTCCCTTCTCCTTCCTCTACAAGACTTCCTTTTGCTGCCCTATTAATTAGTATTCGATTTGTTCTTTACGTAATCTTATCCTTCTCTCCCCCTTTCCTTTATTTTACTCTAGCTTCTGCATATGAGAGAAAACATTCAACCTTTGGCTAATTTCACTTAGCATGACGTTCTTCATTCCGTCCATTTACTGGAAAATACCATAATTTCATTATTTTTAATAGAATCTCAGTGTGGTTTTAATTTGCATTTCCTTGATTGCTAGAGATGTTGAACTTTTTTCATGTATTTATTGGCCTTTCAAGTTTTGTTCTATTGATAAGTTTCTGTGTAATTCTTTTGCCCATTTATTGATTAGGTTATTTATTTATTTATTGCTAAGTTTTTTGAGTTCTTTGTAAATTCTAAATATTAATTCCCTATCAGAGGAGTAGCTAGCCAAGTTCTTCTCCCATTCTGTAGGCTCTTTCTTTATGCGCTCTTAATTGTTTCCTTAGCTGTGCAGAAGCTTTTTGGTTTAGTGGCATTTCAGTTATTGATTGATGATTTTATTTCTTGTGCTTTCGGGGTCTTATTAAGGAAGTCTATGCCAGCACCTGTACGATGGAATGTTGACCCTGTGTTTCCTCCTAGCAATTATAAGCCTAATTCCTAAATCTTTGATGCATTTTGATTTGAGTTTTGTGCAGGGTGAAGGATAGAGGTCTAATTTCATTTTTTTTCTACATATAACTATCCAGTTTTCCTGCACCATTTGTTAAAAGGCTATATTTTCTCCAAGAAAACAAAGACCTTAGATATGTCACTCAGAGTAACAAGCATGAGTTTATTGAAGGGATAGGAAAAGGGACATTCTTACTGGAGAGAGTGGATTTTCTCAGAAAGAAGAGGGACTGTGTGCTTCTCCAGTTTTATTGGGTGTTCCAAATGAGTTTCCAGAGAATTCTCCCCAGGTCCACATTTTGACTCTTAACTGAGAGCAAGATGAACTCAGACTTTCAAGTGCCTACTGCCATGACAACTCTTAAGTCACTTTGGCCCATGCTAACCAGTTCTGATAGGACGCTTAACCATAAATTCTTACAGAATTTATGATTAGGAGGAAGAATCCTGTCTCCCTGAGTTTCAGGATCTGATCTGCGAAAAGGGTCATGAAACTCTCCCCCTTCAGGGTATTGGGTTATTCTTATCCACATTATTTCAGGCCTGCATTTCTCCTACAGATAACAGGCAGTTTGCTGAGGAATGTAACATAGCTTGTCCACTTAGGCCAGGCAGGGATGCAGGTAAATTGCTTCTTGGAAAAGAAAGCATGTAGGGGTCAGCTTAGTGAACCCATTTTATAGAATTAGTCCCTTAAGCTCATGTTCCCACCACCTGCTTCTGTCTGTCCCCATCACAATTTATTTTTGTCTACACTAACACAGAAGGTATTCACCCAGAGATAATAAATGGAATCCTTTTTATTCAAAGATAAACAAAGGCTAATTCAATTAATGAATAGCTCAATCTCAGAACATTTGGAATATTTCAGCGGAAATATAGATATTTGAGTATATTGTATTCGTTCTAAAACTGAAAAAAGACTGATGGATGACTTGCTAAAAGAGCATGAGCAGAGTTTGTAGCAATGTGTACACACTGGATGTGTATTGTATTAACTCTGATCTCAAGAGAAGATGAAATGCTGCCCAGCACTCAAAAAGTTTTCAGCTTTGACATCAAAATGCATCCTAATTATACTTTCATTTTCGGAGATGAAATATTTCTAATGTTTTATCTTTAAATGAAAGACTGCCATCTTTGTGACATTTCAAATCAAATCACTTTTCTAAGGGATTGCACTCTGAATTCTTTGTTGTTTCCACTGTCATTCTGATAATACTTCTAGGTAAAATCAGAATTTAAAAGTCTGAGAACCTGGATTGCTCATATGTATCTCCTCAGTGAGCATACATAGCAGAACAGTGTGAGAACCTTAGACTTTTCACAGGAGAGGGGAATTTGGGAGTTCTTGTTAATTTTTTATGCTGATATTTCATCTGAAAGACTTAGATTTTTTTAATTTTAGAATTCATTTTATACTTTTAGGCATTTTTATTTTAATATTAGTTTATGTGAAAGACATTCAAATTTGCCTTAGAAATACCTAGCACATGCTTTTAACTTTTTTGAAAAGAATCAGCAGTTTCTGCTTTTACACAAAGATACAGAATACATTTCTTCTTCTTTTGTGAAACTAGATACTTGTTCTTCCACAAATTCCAGTATTAAACATTGCATGATTTCAGCAAAGTGATCAGTTATCTTCCTATGCAAATTCAAATGCTAGGATTCAAATGTGTCCCTCAGAGTTTATGTATTAGAAACTTAATCCCCAAAGACATATGTTAATAGTATTTGGAAGTGGGCCTTTGGGTGGTAATTTGCATTAGGTAAAGCCATGATAGTGGGACTTCTTTGAGGGGATTAGTGGCCTTATAAGAAGAGGAAGAGAGACTAGTGTACTTGCTTGGTCCTGCCATGAGATATCATCTCCCATGTTACAATACAGCAAGAAAGCCCTCACCAGATAATGTGGCTTGCTTGGAATTCCCAGCTTCCAGAATCATGAGCTAAATAAGCCTTTAATTGTAGTTGGGTGTGGTGGCACACATCTGTAATCCCAGCTACCCCAGGGGGTGAGGCAAGAGAATAACAAGTTTGAGCACGCCTGGGCAATTTAGCAAGACCTAGTCTCACATAAAAAATAAAAAGAGCTGGGGTTATAGTTCAGTGATAGAACACTCCTAGGTTCAATCCCCAGTATCAAAAATAAATAACTAAAATGAAATAAAAATAAAATTTTATATGTATATATTACTCAAGTCTGATTTTCAGTTATGGGAATAGAAAACAGAATAAGAAACCAGGCTTGCAATTTGGAAATACTTTTAAATTATTAATGCTAAATTCATTAATAGCTCTTTAAATCCCCTTTTCTGGTTCCTTTATCTCCCCAAGCTGTAAACTTTGGTGTAGCATCAGCTCAATAATCAAATTTCTTCTCTATCCTTTACTCATTAAATCTCATAGATTTAAATACCATCTACATGCAGCTGAGTCTCACATTTTTATCTCCTAACTAGACTTTTTCTGTAAATCAAGCTATGCTACTTGACATCCCCACTTGGATATCTAATAGACCTCTGGAATTTAACATTTCCACTCTTCCTCAAAGATATTCATTGCTATTTTTCTCATGTCAGTAGATATCAATGACACTCTTCTAAATGCTTACATCAATAACCTCAGAGTCATTCTCTGCTTCCTGGCTCTTGATAACAAAATTAAAATTGATTGGCCTTTCTTGGGGCAATCTTATTCTTCATTACCTCCCCTGCGGCCTTGGGCATGAATCCCTGGCCCAACCTGCTGTGGCTTGGGGAACAGGTCTCTTGATCTCTAATTGGATGGGAAGTTCAATTGCTTTCCTCTACAGGACTTATCCAGCAGTACTGGATACTTCTACCTTGGTAAGGCCACCATACCTCTCCTGCTGGATTATTCTAATGACTGCCTTACTGGTATTCCTGCATTCACCTTGCCCGCCTAAAGGCTATTCATACAACCAGAGGGTGATTTTCCTAAAATAAAAGGCTTTTCTGCTCAAACGGGTCTTCCAATATTTTGTAATTCTCAAATAAAAATAAAACCCCTTGACCTAATTTATTTGGGGGGGGGGGGTACTGGGGATTAAACCTAGGGACAATTTACTGCTGAGCTACATCCACAGCCCTTCATTTATTTATTTTTATTTTGAGACAGGGTCTTACTAAGTTAGTTAGGGCCTCTCTAACTTTCTGAAGCTGGTCTTGAACTTGTGATCCTCCTATGTGAGCCTCCCTATCCACAGGAATTATAGGCATGTGCCACTCATCTTTATCATTCTACCCTTTACTCACCTCCATGAATGTGCCAAGAATTGTGCTGCCTTGTGGCATTCGAACTTATTTTTCTTCTAATGTCCTACTTCCTCCCTTCTTTTTGGTCTTTTCTCCACTCTTACCCTATGGAACCATCCTACATTAAATAGTAGGATCCCTAATCTATTGCACAAAATAATAACGTCCTGGCATTCTCTAACTTTCTTAGGCAATTTTGCTTTTCTTTTTATACCCACATCTTACCAAACTACTCTGGTATTTATTCTTTTTAATAGTCTGATTCCTCCCACTAGAATGAAAGTTACCTGAAGGTAGGAACTTTTGCCTTTGCTTTGTAAATTGCAGTAACACCAGCATTAAAATATCAATCTGTCAGGAATTAGACGCTCAAATATTTGCTGAAAACAAAACTAATCTAAAAGTAGTAATATTGATTGTTTTGATTATGTACTATCATAGTGCATTATCAGTGATTAAAATTTTAATATCTTTATAAATGCTGATTTTAATACTAACAAGAAATTGTTTTAAAGCTTAGCAGTAAGTGTTTCATGAATTGTTAATTGCCTGCCACACCTAGAGTTTTCTTAAAAAGAGCAAAACCACAAATCATTCTTTCCAAACAAAAGTGTCAAGCTTTGGGTCATGTAATCTTGTTTCTCAAGCCATATCTGGTAGGGCCATTGATTCCTACCCAAGGCAAACAGTAGCTTTCAGTTACAATAGTGCAAACCCTAAGTCAAACTAACAAATAAGAGGAATTCATTGTCTCTCTTGAGTGAAAAATCTCAAGATTCAGAAAATTTTCTGGCATGGTTTTATCAGCACACCAATTCTCTTTCTCCAATTTTGTCTCATCATTACTCTCTTTTATGTGGTGGCTGTTTTTCAGAGGGTGTGCTTTTATTACAAAATTGATATCAGCATAATACAGGGACACATGCTTCTTTATTTCCATCCAAGGTATAAAGAACACCACTTCCAGGAATAAGTGAGAAAATCCCACCAGCACATGCCATGAGCTGGTTGACAAAGATTCGATCTCAGATCAAGTATTGAATGCATCACAGTGGCCAGGGCAAAGATACCAACAACGATCTCACTTTTAAACTGGGGTGTCTTCACTTCTGCCCCAACTACACATCTGTTATACTCAGGTGGAAGAATGGCATGGGAGCTGCACAACCAGAATGTTTTGCAGATGTCACGATCATCAAGATTGTAACAAGAATTCTATAAAATTTTATGGGAGGAAACCACATTGGAGAGAATGTGTGGCATGAACATGTGACAGCAAGCACAGAAGATCACACTAACGTGGCTGGTATGGGAGCAAAGGAATGAAGTCGTTGGAGGCCATGGGGTGCCAGGTCAGAGGATGTTTTGTTTGTTTGTTTGGTTTTTAGAATAGGAATCCGTACAGCTTGCTTTCTGCTGTGGGGAATAATCCTGTCCTGAGAAGAGAAGACAGAAAACCTGACATCATAGAAAGAACAGGTCAGAACTCATACCATGAGCTAAACCGTGTCCCCACAAATTCATATTTTGATATCTTACCACCTGACATCCCAGAGTGCAGCCACCCTGGAAGACAAGGTCTTTGAAGAAGTACTTGAGTTAAAATGAGGTCTTTAAGGTGGGTCCTAACCCAGTTTGGCTGGTTGATGAGGAGGAGATTCAGCCACAGACCAACCCAGGAAATATCACATGAGGAAGAGGAAGGTCATCTAAAAGCCAAAGGGAGCCTCCCACTGAAATTAACCCTGACAGACTTCCCAACTGTGAGAAAATACATTTCTTTTGTTCAAATCACCTCATCTGTGGGATTTGTTATGTTAGCTGGAGCAAATGAATGCAATGCTACATCAAAGCCAAAGAGGCTATGAGAGGGCTTGGGGGCAGAAGCATGAACAGAGGGGCTAGATGACTGATTCCTCTTTCACAGGATGAGGGACAATTCTTCCCTTTGAATACGGAAAGGTTGCTTTCCATACATCTATTTGTTGAGGTGATCAAGTCTCATCAGATAATTTCTTGCAACACTGGGGATGTAACCGAAGCAAACTCAACCACTGAGCCACATTCCCAGCCTTTTTTCATTTTGAGAAATGGTCTTGCTGAGTTGCCCAGGCTAATCTTGAACTTGTGCGTCTCCTGCCTCAGCCTCCTGAGTAGCTGAAATTTCAGGCACGTACCACCATAAACAACAATTTCCATTTTTTTAAAATGAAATATGATAGGAGTTTAGTTTTATTTTAGGCATGGAGAAAGATTGACTGTGAGCTGTGGAAATTTAGGAAAAAATAGAAGGCATGGAATAATTACTATTTGATAAATAAAAAAGCAATAATGCTTGACAATTTATGTTTACCTTTGGAAAATAAAAATATCTCACTTTAGTTCTTACATAATATATAACTTTTTGAAATTTTAATTTAAAAACATCATAAAAGAAAAATGAATTCATTTGTCATGAATCGTCACAATTTAGTATGCGTTGCAACCTGGATAAATATGTCAGGATTAAAAGGGACATTTCTAAAAAACTTGAAAATTCTTAAAAATTTAAAAATATTAATTACTTAGTAATGAGAAAAACAGAGTATCTCTACAGAATTAAAATGTAAGCTTCACAATTCACGTTTAATTGAAAATATCAGAAATGTGCCTCATTCCAGTGACAGTCAGAAGAGATGGGTCAGTATATTTTTTAAAAAATCTGAGTGCGAGAAGCAAATATTGACTATGGAGCTAAGTGTTTTCCACAAAATGGACAGGTTCGGCTCTTTCATTTCAAGTATTTTAAATTGCAACACCAAGCTAACCCTATTACTGAGATCCCTGTGTGGTTTTATAGGCAATAATTTCAGAGTTGCCCTGCTGCTTCACAGAAACTCTCCTATCATAGCTGGATATTTCAGTGTCTTGCTTAGTTTAATGCCATTAAGCAATACATTCCCCTGCCTTCCTCTAATCCAAATTCAATTTCAAAAATCATTTCTTGGTACCCACACTGGTCTGCTATCATGGATAGGGGCACAATGCCCACCTAGTCTTCCATCCCTGTGACAGTAATGTCTTAGGACAAATCAGTACATTGGTATCTTATGACAGATTTTTCCATTGCTTCACTGAAGGGAGTGAATGCAATGATCACGTTAAAATGTATATTTTAGGACAGTTTCAAAATATATTTAAAGGGAGAAATAATGGATTCTTGGGTACGTTAGATGGTGAAGCTCAGAGGGGAGAGGCGCATTTGCATCTGTATTTCTGACTTGGGTAATTAGTTTGATAGTCATATCATTTGCTGTGATATGAAAACAGGAGGGAAAACATGATTGGGAAAGGAAATAATGAATTAAACACTACAACCAACATAAAGCACAGGAAATTATTCTGAGAGGATGAAGAATCTTTTTCTTCTAGGTAGTTTACTCAGAAGGTAAAGGAAAACCATTTACACAGAAGGCAGACCAATGAGATAGAGCAGGGGGTCAGGGAAGGAGGAGGGAAAGGACAGATTCTGAGAAATGAGACTGATCAAATTATGTGCATGTATGAATATGGCATAATGAATCCCACCATTATGTATAATTGTAATGCATCAATAAAAGAGAATGAATAAAAGAAAAAACATTAACAATCTCTTGTAAAAGCAGAAAAATCTTCAATTATTTTTCTGTTTTACTTTAGCAAAGAAAAAAACACTAGATTCTAGTTTCGTACCAGTGTAGCATTTGATAGTGTAGCTTTCTTTAAAATCCCTATAAATGAACATCAAATCTTACTTTTGACTATAAAAAACAAAATTATTTTCCTTTAAGTCTTCTACAACCTTCAATAGCAATTCAGATTTTCCCATACTTTCCTCTTTCTCATTCTGGAACAGCCTATCATTTTTCTTTTTGGACAAAATCATTCTTCATGTTCTATAAAAGAAACAGCATATATAACTTGCATAATTAATTTATCATGAATCTAAGGTTTTAAGTTAGCCAAAGACTTTTGGAAACTATCTCCAACCTGCATACTTCGTACACAGCACAGTTACAACTCATTACAAGAAGGCCTCACAGAGGGGCAAAGAAAACCTCTGCCATAAAGAACCCAAAAATAACTCATGCTGCAATAAACACATGTCCTGAGTACTGTATGAGATTAGGAATTGTGGCTCACCACCATGGACTTGATTTCTCCAAGCAGGAAAGGACACAAAGGGTCCAAGAAGTCAACATGAACATCTGGGTAAAGACAGCAGGGTCCAGAGCCAGTCAGTACTGCATCCTAGGCACAGGATCGTCAATAGTCAAAAACAAACAAACAAAACTACAGATTTAGTAAGGAGAGACCTTATTTAAAAGTATTATTGCAAAGGGAAAAAGGAGTATAGTAATAATGGGAGGAGACTATGGAATGGGGAGAATTACAATGAACATAAGATCTTCAAGTATCTCTGAATCCAAATTTAACAATATCATTTGGGAGTTGGGAGCATTGGCACACGCCTATAATCACAGTGGCTCAGGAGGCTGAGGCAGGAGGATCATAAGTTCAAAACCAGCCTCAGCAACTTAGCAAGGCCCTAAACAACTCAGCTAGACCGTTTGTCTAGAAAAAAAAGAAAAAACAAGAACATATAAAAAAGGGTTGGAGATATGGCTCAGTGGTAAAGTGCCCCTGAGTTCAATATCTGGTACCAATTAAATAAATAAATTAATTTATGTATTTATTTCACTTGGAGATACTGAAAGAGGGGGTGCCCTGCAAGCAGTTAGATTTATCAGTTTGAGTCTTAAAACAGAGAAATCTCAACATACAGATTGAGTAGTTGTTGACCTGTAGAAGCAATTGAAACCATTTAAGTGAATGGAATGATTCTAACCAAAGGAGAATGTGTATAGACAGAAGAGGGTAAAAAAAAAAAAAAAAAAAAAAATTCTGAATACCACTAACTTTTAGGGACAGAGTGAAACAAAAGATTCTTGCAGAGTAGGAAGGAGTACCCAGAGAGACAAGAGAAAAATCCAGATTCCACATAATCCAACCAAATAGAATCTTTCATGAAGGAAGCAGAAATGGGAATTTGGAGTAGGAAAGGTGGTAAAATTGCAATATAGATTACAGACAGTAATGGAATATGCAAACATGTTTAAGTTTGACCAGTAGGAAAGCAGTGGTCAAGGAATACAGTCACAAGGGAAAGGGGCTTGTAACTGTGGGGAACAGTATAGTCTGGCCCCCGGTGGTGATCCAGCATACCTGAAGCCATTCACTGAGTAATATTTAATGGAATAATGAACAAGCTGTCCCTATCACCATTGCCTGTCACCCAGGAGAGCTCCCTTACACTGCCTGCAAACGTGGCACATGATGCATCAGGCCCCTCCTGCCGGGAATGTGAAATGATAGGAGTGAGAGAAATTATCTGTTTGGTAGAATTGCTTGTTGTGGATGATCATTCCTCACCATCCAGGAGTACAAGTTACATTGGGGTGAATTAGCTAGGACACCTCATTGTCTCCTCTGAGGCCACTGGGAGTGCCCAATAGGAAATCTAAGGAATGTCCACCTAACTTTACCATGGATTTCTCCTTTCTCATATTTTCCTGAAACTAACATTTATTTATGCAGTGTTCTCTGAAGAAAATTTCAATACTTGTTTACTCAGGAGTTCATGTGAACTCCTTGGGAACACTGCTAGATGTCAGATGGTTTAATGTCTAACCAACCAATCCAAGCTTTGCCTAATGTAAAACAAGACAGAAAAATCTCAACCAGATGTGGTGGCATATGCCTGTAATCCCAGTGACTTGGGAGGCTGAAGTAGGAGGATCACAAGTTCAAGGCCAGCCTCAGCAACTTAGTGAGACTCTGTCTCAAAATAAAAAGGCCTGGAAATGTAGCTCAATGTGTTAATACCCAGTGCTGTAAAACAAATATCAAAACAAGACACAAAAACAGAAACAGTTTTCCAGACTTTTTGTAGCTATGGTTGTTCTTGTGACACAGATCTAGTTAATGAGAACTGAGTGGATTGTTACATATTAGTGCTTCCAAAAACAGTATGTCTTTTCCTGGTTTTACAAAGAAAGGACAGATTGGTGACATTTACATTTTTTCCTTTTGCCTTTACTATTTCTTCCCAATGAGAGTGCAGACCAAATAGATGCAGACTAAATATATAAAGGCAAACCACTAGTCATTACAAACTCTTGAAACCATAAGCCACATACTAGATCAGCCACCTAAGTTTCAAAATGACTGACTTCTTCTTGTCTAAAATAATAACAAACACCAACTCCTTACTTGTTAAATTTACTCTGGACACTGCAACTATGATAGACAATATGCACCTAAATACTATTCTACTGGACCATCTAACCCAAAGATAAACTCATGGGAGATATATTTGTTTTCATGTCCCCAACTTTAGTTTTGCCTTTCTGGCTTCTTCTCTCATTATCTCCTTCCCCCACAACTCCTGGGGAAGACTGCTTTTCATACTCATGACACTACACATTCAATCCCCTCCTCCCAGAGCTCCCTCCTCACCTCCACCCTCACTTAGTTCATATAGATAACCAGTTTCCCCATAAGTTTCAGCTTAGCTGCTGCATCTTCCACCTTGCCTTCCCAGACCTCAGATATCTGGGTTGGGCTTCTTCTATGTGTCCTCTGACTACCTTCTATCTACCCCTCCAATGTTGATCACATGATATTGTCATCACTTGTTTATTTTTCTACAACCCTATGTAGAATGCAGATCCCTAAAAAGCAGTATTTCTGTTCTGTTCACTATTTTCTCTAAAACCAACAATAACGCATGGTTCAGAGTATACATTGAACCCATGCATGTGGAATTAATAAATATGTACACACAAATGCATGCATACATACATACATATATACATACTTTCAAACAAACAAAAATCCACTGAAGTCTTTGTGGATCTGCTTTTCTGAAGGCAGATTTTTTTTTTTTTTTTAATCAATGAAGAACTTACTGTTGGGACTGGGGTTGTGGCTCAATGGTGGAGCACTTGCCTAGAATGCATGAGGCACTGGGTTTACTTCTCAGTACCATATATAAATAAATGAATAAAATAAAGGTCTATCAACATCTAAAAAATATTTTTTTAAAAAAATAACTTACTGCTCATTTTACTTCCAAGACACTGGAAGATCATGTGAATAGGGAAAAGAAGACACTTGTAATTATATGTGTATTCATACTTGAGTTTTACCCCTTATTTACTTAACCTGTGTTCTGGAATAATTCACCTATTTCCTTAGAACCTCTAAATATTAAATAGTACAATAACTAAAATAATCTGTTTTGTGAGCTATTGGTGTGTACAAAATGGGACGGTATACATAATCGCTGACAATGATGTTTGCCCTCTTCATCCCCAACACACCCTTTCTTCCCGTTAACGCAACCCC
The DNA here is from genome assembly GCA_020662805.1 of Glaucomys volans. NCBI lineage: Eukaryota > Metazoa > Chordata > Mammalia > Rodentia > Sciuridae > Glaucomys > Glaucomys volans. Next base: position 193,298 of record JAJEJO010003016.1, read on the forward strand.
CTGCTCAAGCATTCTTTTAAAGGTTTCAGCTTCTCAGTGGTTTCAATACCCTTCTTTACACTCAGATCCTTTTCATTTCCTCACCTATATTATCGGAAAAAAATGTTACAATTTTTAAAGCATATAGAAAAGGGTAAAAAGAAATATCTGTTTAGAATTTTCTCACAAATATGTTAGAGAATATGCACACATGAGGAATATAATGGTTTTAATCAAATTTAGTGAGTGCAGGTTTTATATATGACAAATGGTACCAAAAAACTTTATGGACTGATGGAAATATTTTATGTTATAATTGTTTTCGTAGTTACATAACTGTGTGTAATTATCAAAACTCACATTTAAATTTGGTGAATATATTGAATATAAATCATATCTAATTAATGCTAATTTAAAATTTTAAAACCTATGATAACATCTGTTTCCAGTAACAGACGAATAGGTAATTGAGACCAACTTCTCTATCAGAGAAAACAAACAAAATAAAACAAAACTGAGTCAGGCATGGAGGGATACACCTGTAATCCCAGCTGCTCAGGAAGCTGAGGCAGGAGGATCCAGATTTAAAGCCCAGTCAGGGCAACATATCAAAACCCAGTCTGAGAACAAACTAACGAAACAGAAACAAAAGAATGAATTAGACATTTAAAGCATATGCAAGGGGCTGGGGATATAGCTCAGTGGGTAGAGTGCCTGCCTTGCAAGCACAAGGCCCTGGGTTCAATCCCCAGCACCACCAAAAAAAATAAATAAATAAAACATATGCAATGTGCTTTGCCTTAAAGGCATTTGGCAACCTAGAAGTATAGAGTTGTAGCCTTTCCCACTTCATAGGAATAGGCTAGAAGCCCAAATCCTCTATAACATGGGAGTCCAGGGGCAGCACCCCATCTCACCTCCCACAATAAACCAGGTTCAAAAGGGCTGTACAACTAAAACCCCCTCTTTAAATTTTCCTTAAATTTATTCCTTTTTTTCAGAATATAGAGGACATTAGGATTAAGTAACAAGAAAGATACTTCAACTAACTAAAGCAATAAAAACACTAATCTTTTATTTCCTCATATACAATTACACAGTCTCTGATATAGACACTTTTTCAAAAGTGTTTGATAAACTACATAATGCTGTGGATCCAGGTATTTCCCCACCTCTTGTCTGCTAACTTGATAATGTTGGTTTTGTTTTTAGGATAAAGTCTTCCTACAGTTCCAAAATAGTCTCAACAGTTCCCAATGTCACATTCAGAATCAACACCTCTGGGTCTTCAGAAGTAGGACGAGTATCACATGATAGAAGTAAGGAGAATTGCACGTGGACAGAAATGAATCCATCTGTATGTTTGAAAACTGGAGCTTCTATTTTCTTCATAAAAATAGAAGAGAGACAAAGTCACCTGCTGGGAGTAAGGAGGGAGGCTGGGCAAGCCAGGATAAGAAGACATTTGAAATAGTCATTGCAGGGAGTAAGAATGAGAGCTGAACAAAGAACACAATGGAATAACTGAGTATCAGTGAGGACCCAGCTGAGGAGGGCCACTACAAAGTTCTACTGATCGCAGTCTTTCATGTTCAGTGATTCTTTCCAGCAGCACAAAGTTCCTCAGGTGAGGATATTGAGACAACGAATAGTTGTTAGTATCCAATTTGGAGACATTAGAGGAACCTACACAAGAAGAGAAGAGGAGCAAGTGGCTTGAGTGTTAAAATGAGGACTGAAGAAACAGGAGATCTGAGCTACACAGGGATGCATTAGAAGTGAAGAGAGCAATGGCCTGAGGGTTCAGGCAGACACAAGAATGGCCATACGGACAATGTCCTAAGAATATGTTAGAACAGTAGGAGACTGTGCTTAGGAAACAGAAGAGTTGAACTTGTACATTTGGTGACAGAGAAATTTTGAAAAATTTAAAATTCCTTATAGACCAAGAAAACATAAATGAATTCTCCTTTAAATTTTAGAGGAAAGTTGAAATAATTCTTTGATGTGTTTGAGTAAAAGCTAACTTCCCTTTGGATATCTACATTTTCTCTCTCTCTCTCTCTCTCTCTCTGCAGAAAATCATGAGTTTTGATGTCTATTTCATGTACATACATACTCACAGAAAATATATATTATTGGTTTGTGTATAAGTACATGGATAATACATATATATTTGATATTTATAAATCATTGTACCCCTTGATTTTCTCATTTTGTAATATTTTATTTAACAATCATATCTGATGCTCTTTGATATGTGTAACAGTAGTTCATTTCGTTAACTAGATAATTTCATCACATGAATATCTGACATTTGATTTAGTTTTTGCCCTTTTTGGAGGTGCATCAATCAGGGTTCAATGAACGAAACAAGTGACTGTATGTGTATTAAGCAAGTAGAGATAGAATAGGTCTTAGAAAATAATTGGAAAGGCTAAGGATGGAGGATTCTCAGCAGGTTCTTGAGAATGTCTCCCAAAACAATATGGAATTAACCACTGAGAGCAGTTACTACCTCTGAGACCATCACTAATGCTGTGACAAATTAAAACAACAACGTGCCTACTGCTTTCACCAAAACTGCCTCTCAACTCTGGGGAAGCTGGAGATTGGATCCTGGAATCCTACTTCAGTGGGAAACATTCAATCAAATGATAGCAATAGCAAAATCTGTGCATATCTACCACTTCAACAAATGAAAGCAAGAAGATTGTGTCCAATTCATTTCTGCCCTATGAATTTTAAATTAATGCACGTGATTAATTAACCATGATTTTACCTAGAACCCTTTCTGCAATAATCTCTGGGAAAATGAAGTTTAATTTTCCAACTTCTAAGCATAGGAGGTAATTTGAAATTTGAGTGAGCTAATCTGTAGTATCTAAAACCAAGTGAGGGCATTTGCATTATTCCGAATTATTTGCAATTACAAAACTGCTGTGATGGGGTTCCCTGTATATGTTTATGAATCCATCTTGCCCTCTGAAGAGTTTTACCAAATTAAACCCGATGTAACAAAATTTGGAAAAAATAACCTTGGCTTCTTGACAATTATATAGATAAAATGCTTGAATTTATTGTGAACTTTATGTTTTTGTATGTTTTTCAGAATTTTTTTGCATACATAAAATTCACTTATATTTATTTATTGTTTTTCTGACAGTAAATATGCCTGGCTGAGTTGAAGTAGTCAAGAAAGTGTTTGGAGTTGAAGAAAACAAGGAATGTTGAGGTCATGATGGTGAGTAGATTCACTCAGAACGATTGCAGGGTTTTGAGCTGAAAAATAGCGAACCTGATTACAAAAACATCAAATGTTAAGAAGGGTTACAAAGAAGTAATGAGATGAGTTACCAAGAACAGGGAGCATACGCTATATCCAAAAGAACTATGCCTCGAGGGGTTGTGGATATGTAAGTTCTCATAACCAAGGAATACCATAGGCTCTTGTGGAAGGCAGCATGCTTCCTTTAGAGGGCACATGGTCAGATGTTCATCAGCATTGTCATTAAGTCATGCTTTTCATATAGCCAATTTAAAAAGAAAGAGAAATCATTTTCCCTATAAAATCCTTCCTGTTATCTTTTAAGAAGAAAACAATAAAATTCTACCTTGTAATATCAAACTTTTTTATGACATGCTTTTAGCAATAACCAATCTCTTGATAAGAACTATTTTCTTCCAACAGGATAAAGTGAAGGTTAAAATTGATGTTGATTACCTATAAACATTCAAACTGGGTCTCTCTTTTCAAAGTATGTTAATTTGCTACTAATTTTGTCTTTTTTCAAGGGTATTTTGGATGTGGGAGTTTTAGTATACTTACTTATCTCTCTCATAGTTTTATTTGGGATCATCATTATTCCCAGGCCAGAAGGAAATTGAGAAGTCAATTTTCCAGAACTTTCCGATTTTTTAAGCTACATCTAACATCAATTATTTAAAATATTCCTACAGGCCAAAGTGTTGATACTCTTGGTGAGTTTTTCATTATTGTGACAAAATAACTGAGCTAAGAAACTTACAAGGAAAAAAGGTTGATTTTTGTTCATAACTTCAGAGTTTTCAGTCCATGGTCATTTGGATCTCTTGTTTAGGCCTATGATAGCATAGCACATCACAGTGAGAGCACATGGTAGAGGAGGCTTGTCTTACACGTCACAGGCAGCAATACCATAACCCAGATTATCCTCACGCTGCTCTTGGGACAGAAGTTCCACACCAAGGGAACAAAACCCTCATGATCAGGTCAATCCACACAGGAAAGAACATTTTTTTTTAAGATTTAAACAATCAATAAACTCTCTCAATCTTTTAAAGATAGACATGAATATCACACAGCTAACATTAAACTTAAAAGTGGAAATTAAAAGCTTTCTGTATAGAATCAAGATATAGGCCTTAGTTACAAAGGGAGGAATGCTTCCACCAGAGAACACGACCATCTCTCCAGGGCTGCCTCCTGCCTCCCTGAAGCAACAGAGAGGGGGCGCGCCTGCGCTAGTCAGGTGACTGCTGCTACGGGCAACCCACGGGAAACGCCCGGGGAGAGATCTTCAGTACAGTAATGGTCTTTATCTGACCATTGCACTGCCAGAGTAAACCATGGGCATATCAAAGGGGTTGTGGCAAGGGAAGCTTTTAAAAACAAAAAGGAAGAGAATTACAGCAGATACTTTGAAACTAATCTTTGGCTACCGCGATTAATAATAATAGTGGTGTGGATCGGAGGCTGGACAGTTGCAGCGCAGATTGTCTTTGTAGAAGTCCTTTTTAGATAAGGTCCTGGTGGCCTCTGCAAGCTCAAGTTTCTGGCAGTCTTTGTGACCATCAGTTGCTACCAGGCAATCATGTGTAAGAAAACTTCCTTCTTAAAATCCTGGCTTTATTGACTGTTTTTTGTTGTTGTTAGAGTTGATTTTTTGTTGTTGTTAGGGTTGACACAAGTGACTCTATTTTTTTTTTTTTTTTTGAACCAGGGATAGAACTCAGGGACATTCGGCCACTGAGCCACATCCCCAGCCCTATTTTGTATTTTGTTTAGAGACAGGGTCTCACTGAGTTGCTTAGGGCCTCGCTAAGTTGCTGAGACTGACTTTGAACTCGCAATCCTTCTGCCTCAGCCTCCCAAGGCGCTTGGATTACAGGAGTGCGCCACCACGCCCGGCCTAGTGACTCTATTTTGATGCTAACAATTTTCACATTTTGTCACAACTACCAAGGGGAAATTAGGCTTCTGCTCCACAAGGAAAGTAAGGAAGAGTAAGTCTGGAAGACAAGAGATCTCCAGCGGCATGTATTGTTGTTACTGTGCCCAATGACTAGAGTCAATGGAAAAGTGTAACAACTCAAACCAGATAAGAGCAGCAGTGGTACAGAACCTTCATAAGTGAAGGATTGGTTACCCTACCAGGCTAAGAACCACAGCCAGCTGAGGTGCTTGCTTAAGGAAAACCGACACAGAATAGGAAGTGGAAGAGGGTAGTATAAATATCAGCTTCAGCACCAGACCAGCTTCATAAACATGGACTATAATTGTCAGGAGATCTTTTTTACTCTTTATTTTGTTATGGAGTGTGTGTGTATCAAATACATTGTTTTTATTTTTTACACTTCTTTTTCTTCATTTTTCTATCCTTTTTAAAATTTATTCTAATTATACATGACTGTAAAATGCATTGTGACACATCATACATAAATGGAGTATAACTTCTCATTCTTCTGGTTGTACATGATGTACGATCACACCAGTCACATTGTCATATATGCACATAGGGTAGTGATGTTCAATTCGTTCTACTATCCTTCTTGCCCCCATACCCCTTCTCTAACTTCAGTTCCCTCTGCCTAATCGAAAGTACTTCTATTCTTCCCTAGCACCCCCCACTTTATTGTTGAATTATCATCTGCATATCAGAGGAAACATTTGGCCTTTGGTTTGAGGGGCTTGGTTTATTTCACTTAGCATGATATTGTCCAACTCCATCCATTTACCAGCAAATGCCATAATTTCATTCTTCTTCAAGGCTGAGTAATATTCCATGGTGTGTTTATATATATAAACTGTGATATATATCTATAACTGTGATATATATATATAGATATATATATACATATATATACATATATATATAAACTGTGATATACATATCACAGTTTCTTTTTCCATTCATCTGTTGAAGGACACCTAGGTTGTTTCCACAGTTTAGCTATTGTGAGTTGAGCTCCTATAAACATTAATGTGGCTGGTCACTGTCATATGCTGATTTTAAGTCTTTCATGTATAAACTGAGGAGTGGGATAGCTGGATCAAATGGTGGTTCCATTCCAAATTTTCTTAGGGATCTCCATACTGCTTTCCATAATGGCTGCACCAATTTGCTGCCCCACCAGCAATGTATAAGTGTACTTTTCCCCCACATCCTCACCAACATTTATTGTTGCTTGCATTCTTGTAATTGCCATTCTGTCTAGAGAGAGTAGAATCTTAGAGTAGTTTTGATTTTCACTTCTCCATTTGCTAGGGATGTTGAACAGTTTTTCATTTATTTGTTGATGGATTGTATTTCTTCTTCCATGAAGTGTCTGTTCAGTTTCTTATCCCATTTATTGATTGGGTTATTTCCTTTTCTGGTGTTAAGTTTCTTGAGCTCTTTATATATCTTGGAGATTGATGCTCTATCTGAGTTGCATATGGTACAGATTTTCTCCTTTTCTGTGAGCTCTCTCTTCGTATTATTGTTTCCTTTGCTGAAAAGAAGCTTTTTAGTTTGACCCCATCCCATTTATTGGTTCTTGATTTTACTGTTTGCACTTCAGGAGTCTTGCTAAGGACGTCAGTTCCTAAGCTGACATGGTGAGGATTTGGGCCTACATTTTCCTGTATTAGGTGCTGGGTCTCTGTTCTAGTACCTAAATCTTTGATCCATTTTGAGTAGAGTTTCATGCAGGGGGAGATATAGAGGTCTAATTTTATTTTGCTACATATGAATTTTCAGTTTTCCAAGCAAAATTTGTTGAATTTTTTTCTCCAGTAAATGTTTTTGGCACCTATGTCTAGTATGAGATAATTGTATGTATGTGGGTTTGTCTCTGTGTCTTTTATTCTGTACCATTAGTCTATGTGTCTGTTTTGGTGCCAATACCATGCCGTTTTTGTTACTATGGTTCTGTAGTGTAGTTTAAGTTCTAGTATTGTGATGCCTTTTGTTTCACTCTTCCTGCCAAGGATTGCTTTGGTTATTCTGGGTCTCTTATTTTTCCAAATGAATTTCATGATTGCTTTTTCTAGTTCTATGAAGAATGTAATTAGGATTTTAATGGGAATTGCATTGCATTAAATCTGTATAATGCTTTTGGTAGTATGACCATTTTGATGATATTAATTCTCCTATCCAAGAGCATGAGAGATCTTTCCATCTTCTAAGGTCTTCTTTAATTTCTTTCTTTAATGTTCTGTAGTTTTCATTGTAAAAATCTTTTACCTCTTTTGTTAGATTGATTCCCAAGTATTTCATTTTTTTTTGAGGCAATTAAGAATGGGGTAGTTTTCCTGATTTCTCCTTTGTTGGATTCATCAGGATTCATCACTGATGTACAGGAATGCATTAGATTTGTGAGTGCTGATGTTATATCCTGCTATTTGTGGAGTTTTTTGGATCTTCTAAATAAAGAATCATGTCATTGGCAAATAGTGATAGTGTGATTTCTTCTTTTCCTATTTTTATCCCTTTAATTTCTTTCTTCTAATTGCTCTGGCTAGAGTTTCAAGGATGATCTTGAATAGAAATGGTGAAAGAGGACATTTTTATCTTGTTCCAGTTTTTAGAGGAATTGCTTTCAATTTTTCTCTATTTAGAATGATGTTGCCCTTGGGTTTAGCACATATAACTTTTACAATGTTGAGGTATGTTCCTACTATCACTAGTTTTTCTAGTGTTTTGAACATGAGGGGGTGCTGTATTTTATCAAATACTTGTTCTGCATCTATTGAGATGATCATATGATCCTTGTCTTTAAGCTTATTGATGTGATAATTATGTTTATTGATTTCCATATGTTGAACCCAGGAATGCAATCACTTGATCATGGTGCATCTTTTTAATATATTTTTGTATGCAACTTGCCAGAATTTATTGAGAATTTTTTCATCTCTGTCCATCAAGAATATTGGCCCGAAGTTTTCTTTCCTTTATGTGTCTTTGTCTGGTTTTGGTATCAGAGTGATACTAGCCTCATAGAATGCATTTAGGGGGACTCCCTCCTTTTCTAATTCATGGAATAATTTGAGGAGTATTGGTGGCAATTCTTCTCTGAAGGTCTTGTAGAATCTGGCTGACAGTCTCTTTTCCAGGGATTTTCTAGGTTGGTAGGCTTTTGATGGCATCTTCTATTTCATTGCTTGAAATTGATCTGTTTAAATTGTGTATGTCCTCCTGGTTCAGTTTGCATAGGTCATATGTCTCTAGAATTTGTCCATGTCTTCAAGATTTTCTATTTCAATTGAGTATAAATTTTCAAAAGAGTTTCTAATTATGTTCTGTGTTTCAGTAGTATCCATTTTGATAGTTCCTTTCTCATCACAAATTTTAGTAATTTGAGTTTTCTCTCTCTTTCTCATCATTAGCATGACTAGGGGGTTATCAATTTTATTTATTTTTTCCATGAATTAACTTTTTGTTTTGTCAAATTCTGAATTATTTCTTTCATTTAAATGTCATTGATTTCAGCTCTGATTTTAATTATTTCCTGTCCTCTATTACTTTTAGTGTTGTCTTGTTTTTCTTTTTCTAGGACTTTGAGAGATAATGTAGGGTCATTTATTCCTTGAATTTCTATTCTTTTAATGAATGAGCTCAATGCAATGAACTTTCCTTTTAGCACTGCCTTCATAGTTTCCCAGAGGTTTTGATGTGTTGTATCACTATTCTCATTTACCTCTTCTGCTATCCATTTATCATTCGATAGTGTATTATTTAGTCTTCAGCATTAGAGTAGCTTCTATTTTTTATTGTATTGTTGATTTCTAATTTCATTCCATTATGATCTGATAGAATGCAGGGTATTGTCTCTACTTTTTTGTATTTGCTAAGACTTGCTTTGTGGCATAAGATATAGTCTATTTTAGAGAAGGATCCATGTGCTGCTGAGAAGAAAGTGTGTTCACTCATTGTTGGATAAAATGTTCTGTATGTGTTCATTAAGTCTAAAGTATTTATTGTATTGTGTAGTTTTATAGTTTTTAAATTTAGTTTTAATTTGGAAGATCTATCCAGGAGTGAGAGAGGTGTGTTAAAGTCAGCCAGTATTATTGTGTTGTGGTCTATTTGATTCTTGAAGTTGAGAGGGTTTGTTTGATGTACATAGATGCTCCATTATTTGGGGCATAAATATTTATGATTGTTATGTTTTGTGATGTATCATTCCCTTAAGCAATATGAAATGTCCTTCTTTGTCCCATCTGATTGGCTTTGACTTGAAGTCCACTTTATCTGATATGAGGATGGAAACCCCTGCTTGTTTAGGAGATCCATGAATGATATGTTTTTCCCTATCCTTTCATCCTTAGTCTGTGGATGTCTTTGCCTATGAGGTGAGTCTCTTAGAGAAAACACATTGTTGGGTCTTGTTTGTTAATCCAGTCTTCCAGTTTATGTCTTTTGATTGATGAATTTAGGACATGAACATTCAAAACTATTATTAAGATGTTATTTGTATTCTGGTGATTTTGGTTTCTTTCTAATTTTTAATTGGACTTGGTTTTTACTTTGATTGACTATTCTTTTAGTATAGTTCCTTCCTTTGCTGATTTTCACCGTTTTTTTCATTTCATCCTCATGGAATATTTTGTTCAGAAAGTTCTATACTGGAGGGTTTCTAGTTATGAATTCCTTTAACTTTTGCTTATCATGGACAGTTTTTAATTCATCTTCAAATCTGAAGGTTAATTTTGCTAGATATAAAATTCTTGACTGGCATACATTTTCTTCCAGAGTTGATATATATTATTCTAGGACCTCCAAGGTTTGAGGGTCTGGGTTTGAGAAATCAGCTGAGATTCAAATTTGTTTCTCCCTATATGTAATTTGATTTTTTTCTCTCACATCCTTTAAAATTCTATCTTATTCTGTATGTTAATCATCCTCATTATAATGTGCCTTGGCATGGGTCTGCTGTAATTTAGTACATTTGGGGTCCTTTAAGCCTCTTGTATTTGATTTTCCATTTTATTCTTTAGGTTTAATGATATTATTTCATTGAAAACATTGTGAATTCCTTTGGTTTATATCCCCATGCCTTCAACTTTCCCAATAAATTTTAAATTTGGTCTTTTCATGTTATCTCATAGCTCTTGGAAGTTCTGTTCATGTTTTCTTATCATCTTCTCAGCATAAGAACTTTATTTTCAAGATTATATATTTTATCTTCATTGCCTGAGGTTCTGTCTTCTGAGTGGTCTAGCCTGTTGGTGATATTTTCCATTGAATTTTAATTTGGTTTATTGATTCCTTTATTTCATGGATTTCTGCTTGATTTCTTTTCAGAATCTCTGTCTCTTTATCAAAGTCATCTTTCACCCTCCTGAAATTTATCTCTGATTTCACTCCTTACATCATCCTTTATGTTGCCGATCAGTTTAACTATGTACAGTCTAAACTCCTTCTCTGACATTTCTTCTGCTGTATTGTCAATGGATTCTGTTATTGGAGCATCTTGATGTCTTGGGGCACTTTGTTCCCTTGTTTCTTCATGTTGCTTTTATGTCTTCCCATCTTGCAGTGTGGATCTGAGGCAGAATGGTGTCTACCCTGCATATTTATACTGTCTCTGTAGGTTTCTAGTACCTTGCCTTTAAGAGGGAAACCAGTATTAACAGGGCCCAATGCAAACAATGTATAGCCTTAAACCAAATAAGATATTAAGACCTATTAATACCTATTAAGATATCTAAAGTTTTGTCACAATAAAAAGAAATGATGTGTTCAATTATTATCTACAACAAGTTTTCAAAGGGCTTACAGTTTCTAATCATGGAGAAAAAGAGAACATAAATGGTGTAGAATGTGATGTTTATGAGGAGGAAAGAGAGAAGATAGAAGTAAAAGATTATAGGAAGAGTGAAAGAGGACTCAAAAAAGGTTGGCTATTAGCAGGAGAAAAGAGAGAAAGAGAATCTATAGAAAGAGATAAGTGAGAGGAATATATGTATATCAAGTAAGAAAAGAAAAACATTAAAAATAAAATTGAAAAGTAAGAATAAGAGGATACACAACAAAACTGCAATATAATATTCAGACATCCAAGTCCTCAATAAACTGATGTATGAAAAATATTTGCTTTCAAAAATGGTAGAGCTGCGAGTGAGAGAAAAGAAAAATAGAAAACAAATTTGATGGAAAGTTGGACAGTTGTTTCCATTGTAGTTCAGAGAAGTTTATCAACTTCACTGGTCTGTCAATAGGTGGTGTTGTGTCTGGAGTTTGATTGTACCTCCATCCTCAGGATGGTGAGGGTTGGTATGGTGGGAGGGTTAGTCCTGGAGGCGGAACTGCTGAAGGTGGGCATAGCAATTGCTGGTCTGCGTTGGAAGGTTGCACTCTGTGAATCTCTTTTGGGTTCCACTCCTGTGATATAGGAGATTGAACTTAGCCCCTTACTTCACTTGCAAACTCCACAACTCCTGGTCTCTGATTTCGTCTCCAAACTGGATCTCTCCCACCCCCACCACATCAACAGGCTTAAAGTTAAGAACCACATGATTATTTTAATAGATGCAGAAAAAGCATTTGATAAACTACAGCACCCTTCATGCTCAAAACACTAGAAAAAAATAGGAATAGTAGGAACATACCTCAACATTGTAAAGGCTGTCTATGCTAAGCCCACAGCTAACATCATTCTAAATGGAGAAAAATTGAAAGTATTCCCCCTGAGAACTGGAACAAGGCAGGGATGCCCTCTTTCCCCACTTTTATTCAACATCATCCTTGAAATTCTAGCCAGAGCAATTAGACAGACTAAAGAGATAAAAGGGATTCGGATTGGAAAAGAAGAACTTAAACTATCACTATTTGAAGATGATATGATTATATATTTAGAGGAGCCGAGAAATTCCACCAGAAAACCCCCACCTTTAGAATTCCTTGTCAGGCTCTTCTCTCCTAGGTGGTCTTGAGGGCTGAGTGTTGGGAACTGTGAGCCTGTCATGAAGAGCTGTTTTGTATCAGGCAGTTCAAGACTAGGTGTTGAGAGCTGTGGGCCCACCTTGTGCTGGGCTGGGTTGGTGGCTTAGGTGGCATTGGGACACTGGAGACTGGGGAGCCTAAGGGCCCTGTTGGGTGCCTGGACCTGGTGAGACCATTGGTCTCACGGGGGAGGAAGTTGGGGACCAGGCTAATGCTGGAGCCCAGAAGATGCTGACCAGAGTGGGCCCTGGGACTGCATGGGTTTTGGACTGGTTGGCTGGGCAAACCTGAGAGCAAGGTGCCTTCACATCCTCTTCCAACCTTCTGGCCCATTGTAGCCAGTCCAGTCTGTTCCCACACAATTCAGGACTCACAGATCTGGGGAGAGCCAATCTTTCTCCAGCCTCTCTAACCTGTGTTCTCCTAGGTGAAATGTTCCCAGTTTCTGGCTTTCCACAGGATCGCTATGCTCAGACAGGCCCACTTAGACCTAGCTGCAAACTTACACATCTGGGTTTCAGTTTCCATAGATTCCGGCGTGTTACAGGCCCAAGATCTCAATGTTGTTTTAATTTGCAATTAGAGAGACTACTAGGGATACTTCACATAAAGGAGTGACCATGTGAAGAAGCAGCAAGATGGTGGCAATTAGCACACCTAGCAGGAAGACCTCAGGTGTAACCAAACCTGTACCTTGATAGCGAACCTTGATAATGAACTTCTAAGCCCTGGTTTGTGTCCCAAGAAGGAGACAGCCATATGGCGATGGTGGTAGTGGTAGCAAACCTGCAGGCACCTTGATATTGGACTTCCAGGCCCTGACTTGTGTCCCAAGGTGGAGGCTGCCACCTTTTGAGATGGCAACTGTGGCAATGGTGGCAGTATACCTCTCACACTCTCTTAATCTGTGGCATAGCTGTATTGAGTTTATATAAAAGTATTTAAAATTTGGTAATTTTATATCATAGTGTTTATGCCATGGCTTATTGCTATGATTTGGATAAGTGGACCCCTAAGGCCTGTGAGTTAAAAACCTAGTGGCCTGGGGCGCTATTGGGAAGTGGTAGAACTTTTAAGAGGTTAGGGTTAGGGAGGAAGTCAGGTCACTCTGGATGTGCACTTAAAGAGAGACTCGGGGATGCCAGCGCTCCTGACTCTTTTGCTTCCTTGCTGCCATGAAGTGAGCAGCTTTTTCCACCCTGTGTTCCCTGCTGTGATATTCTGCCTGGTCAGAGAGCCAAAGGCAATGGGACCAAGACAACATGAATTGAAACCTTGAATTGCGAACCAAAACAAGCCTTTCCATTTTGTAAGTCAAGTATCTGAGGCTTTTTAGTCACAGTGGTGGAAAGCAAGCACAGTTATCAAGGAGAACAGTAATCATCACCTGAGGAATTTTCCTCATCATCTGGAAAAGGATTATGACTTTGACAGTTGTGCTCAGGACCGTCGTCGCACATAAGGTAGAATAATGACCTTGTTATTGGCTTTATTTGTAGATTAAGCATAGTTTAAGGTGAAATAATGGATGTTAAAGGGCAAACCTCTTTGATTTCTTCAATACTTTCACAGCATAGTCAATACTTCTGACATAAAAAAGTTGTATATACCCCCAAATTCAATTCAATTCGATTCAATTCAATTCAATTCAATTCTTAGATACCATCTATCTATCCTACACTTCAATTCTATTCTGATTCTACCCAATGTTAGGGTCAGATCCAGAGGTCAAGGACTCAATCTCACAAGACTTTCCCCATCACTTTAGATGCCAATTACAAGTAGTTCATCTTAGGATTACTCAGAACATTTGCCCAACTTGGCTACAGATCTGAAGTTCCCTTGATCCCTTCCTTAGATTTAATAAGCTAAAATGCCTCACAGAAGTAAGGAAGTTTTTTTTACCTATTAGGTTATCAAGTTTACCTTAAAATATCCAACTCAGAAACATTCAGAGGGAAGGGGTGCCTAGGTCAGTGTATGGGGGAAGGAGCTTCCACACACTACCCAGGAGTGGCATGCACACTACACCTTGGCATGTTTACCAACCCAGAAGCTCTCTGAATCTCAACCTTTGTGGCTTTCAATGCCATTATGTAAGCATGGGCCCTTAAATCATTGGTTATTGGTGATTAATTTGATCTCTGGTCCCTCTTCCCTCCCTGGAGGTTAGGGAGTAGTGTTAAAAGTTCCAACTCTCTAATCCTATCTTTGGTTTTTCTGGTAACCAGTCTCCCATTTTTAGGGGCTTTCCATTTTTTCCTTATCAACATAAACTCAGATGTGATTGAAAGGGGTTAATCTTTATCACCATTATCATTCAAGAAATTAAAACTGTTTTTGGAGGTCTATCCAAAAATCACAAATGAAGAACAAATACACATTTTTATATCATAATATCATGGGTATCAAGTTGACAAGGATTGACCTTCTGACGGTTAATTATATGTATCAATTTGACTGAGACATAAAGTGCCTAGATACTTGGTCAGTCATACTAGGAATGTTTGTGAGGATGTATCTGGTAAGAATAACATTTGAACTGGTAATCTGAGCAAATTGAATTCCTTTCTTTTTTGGGAATGGGTCTTGTCCCATCAGTTGAAGTCCCAAATAAAACCAAAAGTTTGCTAAATAAGAGAGAACTCTTTCTGCCTTTGAACTGGGACATTGTTATTTATTTTTGCCTTTTTCTATCTTTGAACTCAAACAGAAACATCAACTGCTACTGAGTGAGGAGACTGTGGTCCATCAGACAGGGATGACATTGTTGACTTCCCTTGTCTCTAACTTGTGAATATTGGGACTTGTAGTAAAGTTTCTATAATCTTGTGGAGTGCCTGTCTTAAAACTAATCTATTTACATAAGAAGATAGATAGATTCTATTTCTTCAATGCACTCTCACTGAAATAGCAAGAAAATAAAACAGAAACCACTTATTTTAGAACAGAAAATGGGAAACTATTGCTTTTTTTGAATTAGTTGATTTGAATATTTAAAATTCTAAAGAATCTTAAAAAATATTATTAGAACTAGTAGTCAAGGTAAGCAAGTCTAGAGGATACAATATTTAAAAAATCATGTTTCTATACATTAACTGCAATTTGAAGATAAAATTAAATATGCAACTATTTACAGTAGCCTCGGAAAGAATCAAGTGTCTAGAATAAGTTTAAAAAAATAAATGAAAATTTATATGCTGCAAACCACTAGAAATTTTTAAAAGAAATTGAAGAAGACCTAAACAAATATAAAGATATCTGATTTTAATGGATAGAAAACAATTTTATTAAGAGTTTCCCCACAAGTTGAACAAAGGAGTCAATGAAATCCCTACCAAAATCTCACATTTTTTTCTTTTATTTTTTTAGAAATTGACAAGTTTTTTCTATACTTCATATGGGAAGACATAAGCATTCAAACCACAGCATTTCAACCCTGGTCTCCCAAAATTTATGTCTTTCTTACATGAAAAAGTACATTAATTCCATCAAATTTCCCCCAAAGTCTCCACTTGTTTCAGCAGTGACTCAAAAGTCTGAAGTACAAAGTCTCATATACATCAGATTTTGGGGAGAATTATGGTATGATTCATTCTGAGGCAAAGTTCCCTCCAGTGGCGAGCCTGTAAAGCCTTACCCATTGTATGCTTCTAAAATAAAATGGTGGTGGTGGGGGGGGTGGGCAGGAAAGCAACATGACAAACTCCCATTCCAAGAGGGAGAAATATGAAAGAAAGGAGTGAAAGGTCTCAAGCAAGTACACAGTTCAACACAGCAAACAATATTAACTCCTAATGCTTCACCTAATGCTCTGCCCACCAGATCCCACAGCTTTGGACAGCCCCACACCCATGGCTCTGCCCATGGGACAGCTCTCATTAGTTTAAGACGGTGCCTGTCTTTCTTTCAAGCTATAGTCACAGGCTGGGATATCCCAACAGTTTGGGATCATGAAGTTGGCCATGCTTTCAAGGCTCCTCTTGACATTGTTTCAGTTGGGGTCCTCTGTTGTGGCCTCATCCCTCTAGTGATTCTCGGTATGGGCCCCATTGCTCTTGGAGACATCCTTTGAATAATTGATAAAGGTAGCCACTTTCTTGGGCATAAGCACTCTGCACTTATCCTGCCAGAGCCGCCCTAGGTTGACTGCAGAGTGAGGCCACGGATGCAGGGAAGAGAGCCTTGAATGTGGGGTGGACCAGTAGTAAAAGCCTCCTTTACAACAGTACTGCTCCTCATCAAGCTCTTATGCTCTGGCCTGATGTAGGGAGTCCAGCCCTCTTTGATCTCTAAAATGGCTTTAGGGTTTCCTACCCTTGTCTTGGAGAATAGGTCCTGACTTTTGTTTAAATTACCAACTAATTTCATTATTGTTTTAATGAATCACATCTAGCTTCCACTGAGGTGGCCAGTCCATACTAATATTATCAAATTGGCCACATTCCTTGTATTTTTCTGGAACCTTCTTTCTAACTTTTTACTATATTGCTAGGAATCTTGTAAGTTTTTAAGTTTTGCTTCCCTTTTGATTAACTATTCTATCATTAAGTCATTCTTCTCACATTCAAGAGAAACCATACTGCTCTTTCAACACTTCAATTGGAAATTGCTCTTGACAAATATTCAAGTCCATTTCTTGCAAGCTGTGCCTTCCATAAAGAACTAGTACATTAACATAATTTGGCCACAACCTTTGCTACTTTTTAATTAAAATAACTTTTTCTCCATTGTCCAATAATTTCACATTTCTGTTTGAGATCTTATGAGACCATCTTTAACATCCAAATTTCTACCAAGGTTCTGTTCATAGCCTGGGGGTAATCTCTAAGAATATGGAGGCCCTATCTACATCTCTCCTCTTTGAGCCCTCACTAGGATCACTTTACCCGTAGGTTCACTAACTTAAACATAAAACTCTTCCAGCTTCTATCCATTACTCAATTTCAAAGCCACTTCCATATTTTTAAGTATTTGTTATAGCAGCACCCCCTCTTACCAGTATGAATTTTCTGTTTTAGTCCATTCAGACTGCTATAACAAAATACCACTGATTGGGGACTAATAAACAAACGTTTGTTATTCATAGTTCTGGAGCCTGGGAAGTCCAAGATCTGGCAGGCTGGGTATCTGACAAGAGCCTCTTATTAGTTCATGGACAACTGTCCTTTTACCAGAACATCACATTGCAGAAAAAATAAATCAGTAATTTTCTGAGATCTGTTTTATAAGGGTACCAATCCCATTTTTAAGGTTCTACCAGAATGATTCAGTCACCTCTCAAAAGGCCCCACCTTCTAATACCACCACCTTGAGGGTTAGGATTTCTACATATCAGTTTGGGGCAGGGAGCTGAAAACATTCAATTATAGCAGTAATCCAGTAGTAGGTAAAAATCTTACTAGATATGACAGAAAAATGCAAGAGAGATAAAAACAAATGAATTGAACTTCATCAAAATTAAAGTGCTTCTTGATTCCAAGGATGTCATCAAGAAATTGGGAAGAAACCTGCTGAATGTGAGACATATTTTCACATAATATATTTCATCAAAGACTTGCATGTAGAAATTTTAAAAATACTTGCTACAGTAAAAGAATTCAAAGAGAGAGAATTCAAAAATTAGGAAAAGGACCTGAATAGAGACCTGCATAGAAGCCATGCAAATGGTCAACAATTGCATGAAAAGATAAATAATATCATTAACTATCAGAGCAATGCAAATCAAGGTTTCAGTGACATAAACCACTTTATACCATCTAATACCCAAAAAGGAAATACCAAATTTTGTGGTATAACCTGATGTGAATAACCTGAGACCTTCAGAAAAACTTGCATGTAATTGTACATGGCAACATTTTTAATAATATCCCCAAAGTGGAAATGACGTATGTCCATAAACTTACGAAGGATAAATAAAATAAGGTATATCCACAAAATGGCATATTATTTGGTGGTAAAAAGAATGAAGTACGGATATACACTACAGCATGAATGAAGCTTGAAAACATTTTGTTAAGTGAAAGAAGACAGTTAAAAAAGATCACATATCATGTGATTCTGTTTATGTGCAGAATAGACAAATCTATAGAGATGAGATTTGTTATATCAGGCGCTGGAGGCTGGGATTAAATGGGAATGACAATGGGGTAGAACTTCTTTTGGGGGTGATGAAATATTCTATGATCGATTTTGTGGATAGTTGCAATATTCTGTGGGCATACTAAAAACCATGAACTGGTACATTTTAAGTGGATGAATTGCATAGTGGATGAATTATATTTCACTAAAGCTTTTTTTTTTCTTTAGCACAAAAGAAAAAACAAGCACTAGAGTCTTTCTTTTATAATATGGTCCCTTTATATTCCATACCACCTTCATTTAAGACACGTATAATTTATGGGAACTACTCTAAAATTTTCTTAAAGAAAATATCTTCAAAAGAATTCTGATTATACTGCACTACCAAAAGTAAATTCCATGATAGCAATTATTTGTCCATTGGATCTGATCGTAGAGAGTATTATAGGTCTGAGAAGTTTTAACATCTGAATGTTTGTTTTCAGTTAGAAACATCAACAGTTTAGAAACAAGTTTGGTGATCTTAAGCTGTTTTAAATCAATCCATTCATATAATTAACTAGGTAATATTATACTGAACAATGATCATATTGTGTGTTATGGTTTAGATTTGGAATGTCCCCCAAAGGCTCATGTGAAGGAGGCTTAGTCTCCACGTAATTACAGAGGTGGGGCATTTGGAATGTGATAGGATCATGAGGGCTTCAACCTCATTGGTGGATTAATTCATTCATGGATTAATAATTTGAGGAATTTTTAGGAGACAGTGAAAATTTGTAGGAGGTGGGGCCTCTTTATAGGAAGTATGTCATGGGGGGCATGCCTTGGAAGAATCTATATTGTCCTCTGGCCCTTCTTCTATGTCTTTCTTCTTTCTGGTTGCCATGAAGGGAACAGCTCTACTCCACAATACCCTCTCCACCATGATGCTCTGCCTCAACCAGGTTCATTGCAATGGAACCAGCCAAGTATGGGTTGAACTTCTTAATGAGCCGAAGTAAATCTTTATCTAAGCTGTTTATGTTGGGCATTTTGGTCACACTGATGAAAATTG
This sequence comes from Glaucomys volans, assembly GCA_020662805.1. Taxonomy (NCBI): domain Eukaryota; kingdom Metazoa; phylum Chordata; class Mammalia; order Rodentia; family Sciuridae; genus Glaucomys; species Glaucomys volans. The sequence continues at coordinate 212,600 of JAJEJO010003016.1, forward strand.
ACTTATACACTATGTCCAGAGTTTACTTCTTTATTTCCAGTTATGTTAGACAATAAATTTGACTCTTGTTTTGACTAATGATTATTCCTGAGTTCTTGCCTTTCAAACAGGATTATTATATTCTGTTAAATAGAAGAGGACATTTTAGGTCTTAGAATTACATAGTCTCTGTTCTTTGGGTTTTATTGAGTGTAAGGTATTTACAATCATGTTGCCTTATTATTCTAACACATTTATTTATTTATTTGTGTGTACAATGAATATCAGAAGACTTGAATTTGCCAGTGTCCTTTAATAGTGCGGGAAACCTTTTTAAAAACACATATTTTAGTTAAAACGGCAAACATTACATTGCATTATAAGAACTAACCCTTTCATTACTGTTGGGGAATCTGAATGAAATTGTGGGACAAATACAACAAATATAATTTAACTTAAATTAATAATATTAACAGTCATAGTAATAAAATAATTAAGATTTATATAGCTATTTAGTTCACAAATGAGTTCATGTGTATTACTTTCTTTGATCCTCATAACCTTTGAAGTATCTGCTATTAATTACTCCAACTTTGTTGATGAGAAAGCTGAAGTTAATAATTTGAAATACATGTCTGAGTTCTCAAAGCCAGAAAGAAATTTCATCTTAAAAAAACTGTACACTTGCAGATAATTGGGTATTAATCACAGGCTTGAGATTATGGCCCTTCCATTAGCTCATCTTTGCTTCATGTTAATCATCTAGAATTAACTGTTTAAAGGTTACAACTGTCATTTGTGCTATTTAAGTACTTTTGACCCTCTGTCTACTGAATACATGGTATGATTTTACTTCATGACCCCCTTTAGTTTGAGTGGAACCACGTGATCAGTTCTGGCCAGACAGATAAGACAGAAAAAAAAATACAAAACAAAAAAAAAAACCAAAAACAAATGATGAGTCATTTCTGGGCCAGAGAGAGAGATGGGAGAGAAAACAAAAATTTTTCAAGTGGACTATTAGAGGTAACAGTGAGAGGTGTCACTCTCACTTCCACTCCTTGTTTCCTGGGCCCATGTTTTCTACTGACGGGGGAGGCAAACTATATGAAGGACTCTGATGCAAAGTATATACTCTGAGACAGAACCACATTATTTCAGTATGTTTTCTACCAAATGGCACTGTAACAGTTTTCAGTAAGCCAGTCCATATTTCAGTTAAGCCTGTTATTTCCAGGTTATTAATATTTCATAAGAATAGTTTATTCATGCATGTGAGCCCATATTAGCTTGTTTTGTTGTAAACCATACCTTGATGAGATGTAATACTAAGGAATCCCATGATGGTGAATAAGACATTCTATGAATCCACTGAGGTGGCGTTGGCGGGAAAGGTAAATTCATATCCAGAATACACGCATTTCAGTGTAGGGGAATCTCTACTCAGTCCATGTGCACAGAGGTTTAATTGTAATTGGCCTGCTACCAGATGGTTGGCTTGCCCCCCATACACCAGGAATATTACTATATGAGTATTCATTGTGGTTCTGTGCTATTGGTAGATTAGACACACAACAGGAGCACTAGCCAGGTCAACTTTGGTGAAAGAATATCCACGTCATTGAGCCAATGCCTAGACCCTATTCCTGACATCACAACCACTTAGTTCATAGGTCCAGAAAGCAATGGATTTGATTGGTAAAGAGAAAGACTATCATCCCAGAGTGCATGTTATGGTTTGGATATGAGGTGTCCCCAAAAAACTCATGTGTGAGATAATGCAAGAAGATTTAGAAGAGAAATGATTGGGTTATGGGAGCCTTAACCCAATCAGTGAAATAACCCCCTGATGGGATTAACTGAGTGGTTACTGAAGTCAGGTAGGGTATGGCTGGAAGAGGTGGATCATTGGGGGCATGCCTTTGGGGAATACATTTTGTAGGCAAGTGGAGTCTCTCTCTCTCTGCTTCCAGATCATCATGTGAGCCCCTTCCCTCCACCACACTCTGCCACCATGATGTTCTGCTTTACCTCGAGCCCTGAGGAATGGAACTGACCTTCTATGGACTGAATCAACTTTTCCTCCTATAAAATTCCTCTTATTAGGTCTTTTAGTCCCAGAAGCCAAAAAGCTGACTAAATCAGTGCATAATTCTGCCTACCTGCTTGATCATTAAGAGTCACCTCTGCAGTATTTGTCCTACAGTGTGCATTTCACATTCATAAACATCTTAGTCTGTGGTCATTATGAAAAATCCATCCACATACTTCTTTCAGTTCCCTTTTCATCAATTACCTAATACTATTCCTTTCAAGTCCTTGGCCATCCAACCATATGTAACTACCCATGAATTAATACAGATCTGTATTTTTGGCCATATCTCTCCAGATAAGATGTTATGAGATGGATCTAGAAATGTCTCCCGCAACTAGAAGAATGAGAAGTTATACTCCACTTATGTATGATGGGTCAAAATGCATCCTACTGTCAAGAATAGCTAATTAGAGCAAATTTTTAAAAAGTAAGAAATGTCTCCTTAAAAGTTCAGTTTTTGAAAGCATGATACCCAGTGCAGGAAGATTCAGAAGTGGGTCTTTCAGGCAATGATGAGAGCTGAAATCTCTTCAGTAGATGAATATATTTGGTGGATTGATAATTAACTACTGATTGGTAACTGTAGGCAGGTGGAGTGTGACTGGAGAAGTAGGTCACTGGAGGTGTGCCCTTGAGGACTGTCTTGTCCCTGACTTCTTTCTTTTACTCTCTGCTTCCTGGCTGCCATGAGCTGAGCTGCCCTTCCTCCATGATTTCTCCCTCACATCTGTCCTAGAACAATGGAGTCAGCTGAGAATGGACTGAACCCCTCAAACTATGAGCCCCAAATAAACTTTTCCTCTTCTAGGTTGTTTTTGTCGGGCATTTTGTTAATAGTGATGAAAGGCTGACTAATACTTATGGTGTATAGCCAAATGTCATACTGAAAATTCTGGACACGGGAGGATTCTTCCTTCACCAATGTCCTTCTGGTCTACCCTAGATTGCTGCAGCTGTTTACCTTCAGAGGGTACCAGCATATCGTGAATAATAATAATTAGAATTAGAGTCCAGGAAACAAGGGAAAAGCCTGGGTATGGCATCTTTTAGTACTGTACCTGCTTTTGAAGTTTCAGACCTTGCCTGTTTTTAAACTTTAGTATCCAAACAAGGCTACTACCAGGGGTAGTCCTATTTAATGTGAAGCTAAGACTGCAGGAGTTATGCATATTAGAGCTGGAGTTATACCAATAAAGAGAGCTTGGGGTTTTCTTCCTTTAGGGATCTGTGAAGTGTGTACCAGATGCTTGAAGTTTAACCATACTACATGCATAGGGAGTGGCAGGACACGGGGAGGTATGTGAAGAAAGGTTGGACTGCCAAAGGGGTGAATTTTAAGTAGGGACTTTTTTCTCTTCTCCTTCTTCCCTTCACCCTTCCCCTTTTCATCCCTCTTATCTGACTAGCATCAATATGCCTATTTACAGAATTCTCTGCCTTAGGAGGAATCTTCATGATACCTGGCCAAGTGGGCCAACCCTAAAAAATTTCCAGAGTTTTAAAACTAGGATGATTAAAACAGAGAAATAAAACTGTACGGACATTTTTTTTTTTTTTTTTTTAATGGCAGTAATAATGCGGCAGTTCTCAGAAACAGTGCAGTCCTGTTGTCAGGGACAGCACTGGACTCCAGTGACATCACAGTCAGTGGCAATATGTGAAGTGGTATGGCATTTTGTATCAGATAGTGGTGGCAACAGTGTCTTTCAGGAGTGGTTTTGTGCAGGGTTTTGGCTATGATCCAAGCTGTGTGGCCTTGGTGTGTTCTGCCTATTTTCTGAGCCTGTTCTCTATGCTCCCTGGGCAATTCTGGTGAGTCACAGTAGCATTAAGAATTTCCTGGTTCAGAGATTGCAATTAGGAAACGTTGAATTTTCCTCACTAACCACAATGAGCTTAGAGAGGGACAGATAAAGTCTTATATTCCTTGTAGACTTCAGCAGAGAGCCTTTTTGAGTGAGTACATCTGAGTAGGTATATCATGATCTCTATTCTAAAAATGTTATTGTTTTCTAAGCAATGTAAAACACTGTGCATGAAAAAAATACAATCTATACAATGGAATAAAATTAAAGGAGACATTGGGAACAGACTATCATTTGGAAAGCTTGAAACAGATGAGACTATAGTTAATTCCTGAAAGATAAACAGGAGATAGCATTTTGGGGACAAGAATCATAAACTCAGAAAGCTTACCTGTCAGTGACTAACCTGACAAATCAGTGGAAGGTATATTTGGTTAAGAAGGGATATATTGAGGCTAACATCAGAAACAAAAATCAGAAATAAAAATATTCTCCACTTCTATAAATAGAAAATGCTTACATATATCTTTGATTTACTGAAAATTTAAATAGGGCCTACAGAAGAAAAGACCTCAGGCTTTGGGGAATAAATAATAAAATCTGAAAATCATTCAAAAAATTACCAATTTGCTTTCAATTTCTATGATGTTTTGGAATTTTAAAAACTAATAAGCAGTGAACAAGCATCTAAATAATTACTGCTTTGCAGTGGCAGCGCAAGGACTGAAGATAATTTCTGTCTAGTCCTGCTAGTTGTCCTTGGCACTAATATTCTTGCTCATTAGCTTCAGGAAGCCTTCCAGGAGTAAAGATACATTGGAAAGCGGCTGAAAATAGCCTTCAAATCTCAACTTCCTTGGCTTGACAGTGAAATAACCACAAAGTCCAGTTACTGGGTCAAAAATCAATGACAAAAACAGGGGAGGTTTTCACGTCTTCTATTTTTGCATCAGCCTTAGTAAAGATGGACTCAAAAATCACACCAAGAAAGGCAACCATTAAGGACAGGAAATACAGTATTGGTTTTGTTTCTCGCCGCCTGGGTCGGCTGCCTTCCAGCCCGCTGTGGATCCCGCGAAGCCGACGGTTCCCTCAGAGGCTTCTTCCCAGACCCGGTCACCTTAGAAACCTTTCCTCAGTGGTCCCTGAGCTGCGTCAGCGCCCTCCCGCTACGAGTCCCCCTTCTCCAGCGGGCAGCAGTCCTTCCCCCACCCGCTTGCCGGCTTCCCGGCGCCCCACTCCCGCGCCGCCAGTCCGCCCCAGGCCAGGTGGGGATGCGCCCCAGGCCGCGGCCGCCCTTCCCGGCCCGGCGCTTGTCCCGGCAGTTCCGCGTCTGCGCAGCGGGCGAGGGGCTGGAGCGGGGCCGGTCGGGGAGGTGCAGGATGCGCGGGAGCCAATGGGCACGCTCGGGGGAGCCGGGCAGGCGGCGGCGGCCGGTCGGGCGCGCACTCTCGGGATGGAGGGCGAGCACCGGGCATCTCAGGCGCGCTCCTCGGAACTCCCGTCCGGGGGCGCGGGCGGGGAGAGCCCGGGGGGCGGCGCCCCGTTCGCAGGCAGCAGCGGATCCTCCACCTTGCTGCAAGCCGACGTGCTCGATTTGGACGAGGACGAGGACGACCTGGAGGTGTTCAGTAAGGTGAGGGCGCGGCGGCGTCGGCGGCGGCGCGTCCCGGGAAAGTTCCAAAGCAACTCTGGGAGTTGCCACCGTTGATCCGGCGGCCGCCTGGAGCGCGCCTGCCCTCTCCGGGCAGAGGCTCGGAGCTGGAGGCGGGGGAGGTCTCCCTAAGCCGCTGGACCCCGGCGGCAGCTGTCCCCGCACTGAGGGCTGCGCCCTGGCGGGGTTCCGAACCGTTGCCGCGCCCTGCTCCGCACTTTGACCTTCCACTGGTCAGGCCCTTGGCTTCACGGAGTCTGAACAAAGTTGTGATTCCCTCCCCCTCTCTTTTATCTTTCTCTGCCACGGACATCTCCTCCAGACAGTGTCTGAACCTGGGAGGCGGGTGGCCTGAAACTGGCCCTGCTCCTGCCAGCTGCTTTTCGGGCGCGGCCAGCTCTGAACTCCGGGAGAGAGATCACCTGAGTTTAGGGAAATTATTTTTGATTCAGTGTCGTTGGTTGTGGATTTGAGATTTGAGCTTCACACAAACTGAGTCTTGAATCCAGTGGGAATAGGTGTGAGGAAATCCTCTCAACAGGAGAAAACGGTCGTGTGTCTAACAGGAAGCTCCTCCGCTGCGGAGCTAAGAATATTTGAGTCAGCTACTGCCATCCAACCCACAGCCAGCAGCTTTCGTTTTTCCCTTCCTCTTCCCTCTGGAGGAAATTTAGGACTAAAAGGTTTTTCTAATTTGTAATATAATTGGAGGAAAGTCTTGTGGGGGTCAGTGGTAGACTTTTGGTGCATGTAGACTAGTACTTGATATTTCTTAAAGGTTTTGGAAAAGAAAAATAACTTTGTTTTAGAGCGATTGAAAGCCATTCTGGTTTCTCAAGTTGCTGCTGGTAGGCTTGAGTTCAGATCAGAACAATGTATTAATTATGAGGACGTGACAGTTAAATGTTACCATGAGATGTTAGTTAAAGCCCCCAACCTACTTAACCATTGTTTTTATTCTGGGAGAGTGAACAGTAGTTAGAAAGTGAACCAGCATACTCTGGCTCCAAAGAGGAATATGTAAAACTCAGTTTTTTTCTTGGTGTTAAATGGAATGGTAGGCTCAGTTGCATTCTAGATATTCAGACACAGAATCACAGTTTTGTGCTCTTTTCTATTTAAATTGCAAAACAATGGAATTATGTTTAATTGTAGAAGGTTAATATTGTCTTTTTATTCAATTCAGTCCCCAGCACAAAAATAAATAAGGTATCCCTATAAACTGCGCAAGCTTCTGGTCTGTGCACCTGGATCCGCTGTTAGGGTTGTGTAACTGCATTTGTTGAGTGCTTGGAGAGCTTTAAGAACCAAGCACTTCTAATAGAAACTGGCCACATAGATTGAAGGAAAGGTATAAGATTGGTTAAAGTATAAAAGAATCCATACTTGGAAAATTTTGAAATTAGTCACTGTATTTCATTTTATAAAGTTAAAAATTTTAACCATTAATTATAATTAGGCAAGCAAATTTAAGGAAATTTCCATTTGGCTCACTCTTTAAACTACTCCTCTGTTAGCCTACTTCTCTGCAGAGTTCTGTCATTGTCTAGCCTACCCTATGATGGTCTCTCCTAATTACTTATGAAGCAGGCTATCATTGCCCTTTAATATGTTTAGATTGGCTGCAGTCACATCTGTAGTCACCCAATTCCCTTACATTGTTTGTGAATATAGTGCCAGTGATAGAGCATCTGCCTAGCATGTGTGAGGCCCTGGGTTTGATCCCTAGCATGGGGTGTGTGGCGGGGGTAGGTTTTGAAAAGAATAGACTAGGAGGCTTAATTCCAATCTCCAGCAAAGCCAAAAAGTGAATTATTTAGTGTTTTTAATAAATACATTGAAAAAAGAAAGAGGTGCTCAATAGAGGCTAACATGTTTTATAAGAATAGTGTAAAATTTAAGATTATTCTGGTAAATCAGAAATATAACAAACTTTATTTGAGCAAGGTTTTGAAAATAATTCATATTTTCATAGAAAAGGATACATTTGAAAGAATGGTAGGTTATCATTATTGGGACATTCAGTTTTCCCATTACTGTAACAGTTCTAGACGTTCAAGGGAATGGTGTTGGCATCAACCCACCTCCAAAGGCCTCATGGGGGAGGGCATCACAGTGGCAAGAGTACACATGAGAGGAAACCATCACATAACCAGACAGGAAACCAGAGAGGCTGGGGAATGGCCAGGTTTGCTCTTTAATAACAGTCCTCTTGCAAGAACTAACTCAGTGTCCCATGAGAACACTTAATCCTTTCTGAGGATAGTACCCCCAGTGTCCTAAGTACCTCCCACTAGGGCCAACACTTAATGATCTACCACGTACCCCTATGGACATGTGAACCCTTGGAGGACAAGCTCATACCATATCTGACCATAGCAATCCAAACCCTAGTGGTAGAGGGACATAACTCTGGTATTCAATAATTCTATCAAGTATTTAGAAGAAGAAATGAGAAATCTACAAATTAATTTTTCACATTTGACTTCTCAGTGTTTCATTTCTATGATATACCTGTATCAGTCATCAGTCTGAATTTAAATGAGGTTTTAATGCCTCTTATAGAATTGTGGTCAGAGTTAAGGAACAAATAAGGGATATTGAGGCACTTGAGTCTTTTAGTAACAAAGAACCATTAGGACCCCTAGCTCTAAAGGGACAAAGAATGAAAGTAGGGTTTCTGGAACTCAGTGGGATCTGAAGCTGCAGAGAAGAGGCCACTTCTGCAGGAACTGAACAGAGAGATGCCTACTGTGCCATACTGTGCCTCCTGCCAGCAGTATGGCTTTGAAGTCTTGAGGGAATAGGCAGCCTGTTCTCAGAGTTTCTCTCCTCCTGCCCTCCCTCCCTGTCAGTGCCCTACACTGGTTGAGCTGCTAAGTTTATACCTTCCTCAGGGGTCAGACTCTTGGATGAGTTGGGGCTGAGGGTGAAATCAAAGCCTAACTGGCTTAGGATATGATGCCAAAGGGTAAAGACTAGCTTTGGATAAAGATGGCCACACCAGTATCTCCCATTCCACATGCTCTTTTGAAATCTTTCTCTCCTTGAATCTGGGGTAGGGTGTGGAGGTCTTTGAGGGGTTGGGGGTGGGATTTAACTATTTCTATTTATAAGGTTTGTTGGAAATGATGCTATGCAACTTCCAAGCCTCGATCCTAAAAGAAAATGTAGAATCCAATTTGTTCAGTAGGATACTGCTTTCTGAAGCTGCCACATGAGAAATGCACCCGAAGGCTGCCATGCTGTGAGGCTATGTTGAGATCCTGTGTAAATGCTCTACCAGCAGCTCCATCCAAAGTCCCAGTCCTCATCTGTCATTAAGTTGAATTCTGGAAGATGTCTGTGATTTCAGCCCGATAGCATCCAGGTACCCTTAGCCATCAAATCTTCACAGTATAGGCCTCACATATGGTGAAGAACCAAGCCATTTCTGCGGTGTGCTATCAGAATTCCCAACTCAGAAAACTAGGAACTGTAATAAAATATAAAACACTGAAGTTGTTCTCTATCACTAAGTTTAGGGATATTGCTACATAGCAATAGTAACTATATAACAATAGCTAGTATAGTCTGTATAACATAACCAGCCTTCCAGATCTTTTGGCAAGTTAGAATAGTGGGTTCAGGGGCAGACTGAAATTTAATTGGGATAAATGTTAACTTCTGAAGAAATCTGTTAGTTGTTATAAATAAAAGTACAACTAAGTTATAAGCTTCTGTAACAACGTTGCCAATATTTGAAATCCTGGCTTCACTGCTTGTTAGCCTTTTTTTTGAGGGGGGCAAGTTATTTCATGTGAATGCCTCATTTTTCATTTGTAAAATGAGGATAAACAGTAAATACGAGGATTGAATGACTTACCAGATGTGTTCCCCTTTCCCTGAAATTTGCATCTTGATTCTGGCTCAGTGACTTTTACCATTTTGATAATTTAAAATGGTTGGGGGAGGAACTAATAAAACAAAACAGGCCTGAGCTAAGACTGTTTATATTACACCCCCTGTGGAAATTCTACCCACTGCCATCATTACTCTCTTAGTACTAAGTACTCTTATATTCCTTCCTAAGTGAAATAGAGAAAAGATAAAAAACCCTCAAGTTTTCTCTCTGAATTAGCATATATAATCAGTGATAAAATTAAAACATAAGGAAAATTCAGAATAAGTTTGAGGAGACCCTTCATAGATCATGTTATATTTAAATATTCCTTGTGGTTTTTTGTACATGAAAAATGAACATGTACAAGTACATGATATTTAATCTAAACAAACACGACTATTTCAAGGTCACATGATATATTAATTGTACCATAATCTGACCTGTCCATGCTACTTCTAAAAATCCATTCCACCCTCATTTTAAAAGGGGAGTTGATAGTCTCTGTCAGAAATAGCAAAGAAAGAACTCATCTGGAGATGCCAGTGTTTTGTTATTGATTCTTTGGAACACTATGTTCAGATGGAACCTGAGATGTTATCTGGGTCTATCTTGAATCCATTAGCATTGCCTTCCATTGCCAAAAGAAGGCGTAACACTTTTGTTACACATTTCCTATCCATGAAGAAAAATACAGGGATTTCTCTGATGGTATGTTTTGGTACCGTGGCCTATGAAGAAGTCTGGGGAAGAACTAAGGTGGTTTAGCTTGGAAAAGACTTGTATTGATATTTTAATGATTCTTTATGAAGAGTCATTGTAATTGAGGTGAATTTGAAATGTTTGTAGTTTTTGAAGGGCCAAAGGGGAAAACTAGGACCACTGGGTTAGAAATCATTTTTCTTTTTTCCCAGGGCTGGGAATGGAACCTGTGGTCTTGTTCACGCTAGGCAGGAACTCTACCACTGAGCTGAACTTGCAGCCTATTGGGTAAAAAGTATAGGGAGACATTTCAAGTCAATTTAAAGAGAAGTTTTCTAATTGAGATTTCCAAAATGAAAAAGATCACCTCGTACAGTCATGAATTATGTCACTAAAAATGCATAAATACAAGCTGGATAACTAATTGTCCCAGAGGAGAAGATGATGTGACAGTTGAACTGTCCTTTCCCATAATTAAGAGGTAGTTACAATGGAATTTGAACTTACTAAATTTAACTGTAAGAGCAGTGGAAAATCTTAATTAGATGATCCTATTTATCCTTTCAACTTAATTCCCAAACTGAACTATATTTCACCATTTCCCAATTCTTAGTATTTCCCATCCCAATCCTGTTGTCTTTTCCATTTAATTTTCTGCTAACGATGTCATAATTCCTTAGGTATCAAGGATAAAATGCTTAATGTTTACCTTCTGTTCATCCCACTCACTCTCTCTCCATGTCTGCCCATGTATCTGAATGTTCCATAAGTTGTACCTTCTTGATTTCTCTGGAATTGGTGCTTTTATATGCTATAGCTGCAGTCAGAGCACTTAGAGGGTTACCTCTGAGAACCTCATGGTCTTCAGTCTCTCATCTCCTGCCTCTGGTCTATCCCATGTGCTCTTAGATTTCTGCTTAGATTGGTCTTCAGGGCTCTTGGTGTTCAGACCCCACCCTGGCTCTTCTCTCTTCTCCCTCCCTACTCTCTTTCCCTGGTCTAGAACCTCGCTAATTACAGAGTGTCCCATGAATCCGTGATGTTACTTAGGAGCTGGTTAGAATGCAGTTTCAGAACCCACTCCAGGCACAGTAAATCAGATTCAGAGTATGAGCAGGATTTTCTGGTGGGCAGTTTATTTTCATCTTACAGTTTGCTAAGCACTAGTCCAGAAGTTCTGATCTAGTTTGGTTTGCTTGCCACTCCATGAGTTTGCTCCATATTTGTCTACTTTTATAATTATTGCTGGATCAACAAATCAAAATCTTTTCTGTTATTTATGACCCAGTGTAAAAATACCTCTTCCCTAAAAATCTTCCCTCTCCAGACAGAATTAATTTCTTTCCATTCTGTTCTCTCCACAGTAATGTTTTGAATATCATAATAATACATTCTACCTTTTAAATAGGTGTTTATTTTTCTTCAGTAAAACCATGATTATCTAGTTCCAACAGACTAAACTCCTTGAAGGTAGGAAAATGGGGACATTACATAATTATGGAATATTTAGATTGCATATTTATTATGTATTTACATTAATGAATGACATGGCCTCTGGCTTTTTTTCAGATTTGTAGACCCAATTATTTTGGTAATTTATCAATGATCTCAGAAAATTCACTTTGTATTGTATTTGTCTTTCCTATTAGGATACTATGCCAAATAGAATTAAATTCTTAAGTGGTGCGTGATGTTATTGATGGATGTTACAGAGCTATTTGGAGCCTGTACTCTGGACAAGTTTTCCTGCTTATGTAGTATGAGAAGAAACAAACACAAAGCATGTAAAACCCAGTAAAATCATTCAGGAATGTCTTTTACTTAGAAAAATAAATCTCTTTAAGCTAATAGCACCTGACTCATGACTTGGTTCCAAGCCATGGAAACCAACTCTGGCAGGAAAGGAGTGGATTGGTATCAGCCAACTCATAGACTAGATCAAAAGGCTGGAAATGCAGGTGCAGAAAGGGATAGGGAGCCTATAGGAAAGGCAGCTATAATGCTTTCATGCAGAAACAGCAGTGTTTTATTTGTTTTTTTTTATGTTGGTTAGGGTCCATGGAGGAAACTATTATGAATATTTTGAGATGATGTAAAAAACACTCCAGATTTAAATTTTATACTCTAAATATAATATTTTATCCTATGAGCTTTAAAATTCAGTTTCATGTTTATAACCTTGGGAGTCCAAGTACAACTCTGAACTAATAGCCTTCTTTAGTTTTATAAACAGCTAGTAAAAGAAACACATTTGATAGTTAATGAAGTTATACTGTTTAAAATTAATTTCATTCATGTGCTTATTTATTTGTATTACACACTTTCCAAAGGAGATATAAAACTAAAAGTTAAATATTTATAGTTAACCACCCTAAATATATATTTTTAAGGTTTTCCATTTAAGTAAGTGAAGAATTGTGTGATTAAAAAGTTTTATTTTAAATAGAATGTTTGATTAACTGTGGTAATGTATATATCAATCATACTTCATAACAGTTACCTGTAGTATTGATAAAAAGGACAATATAACTACTAGTGAATACTGACATAAAAAAATCATGAAAGCCCACTTAGAAGGTGAAGCCAGTAGTTTTTAAAATTAAAAGAGATAATTTTATTATTACTTTACTTTTTTTACTTTGAAAAGTATTTTATATGGCATATTTTTGTTTCTTTTTGAAGACAACTTTGTGGAGGTATATTTTACATAGCATAAAATCCACCTGTTTGGGTGAATGATTTTTTTAAGTAAGTAATTGAGTTGTATTGACATCACTGTAAGCCTGTTTTAAAACATTCTCATCTCCCCAGTGAGATCCATCATTGCTCTCTACAGTTTATCCCTGTTTTCTACTCAACCATAGATATCCATTATTCTACTATTTTCCATCTATCTGCATAGAATTTCTTCCTCACATCATTTCATATAAATAGAATTATTCAGTGTGGACTTTATGTCTGCTTTCTTTCAATTAACATTATGTTTTTGAGGTTCATTTTTGTTCTAATTTTTATTACAATTAAGTTTTTGTTATAAGAAGGAAGAATTCGTGTGTGTGTGTGTGTGTGTGTGTGTGTGTTTAATTGCAATATTGGAGATTGAACCCAGGGCCTTGAACATGCTAGGCAGTTATTCTACCACTGAGCTATGACCCTAGCCCCAAGAGTTCTTGTTTAAAAATGAAAAGTAACTTCATTAAAAATGAAATATGGAGAATAACATGCCTGTTTAGAATTAAAATGAAAATCTTACTATGTGTGACAAAAGTACATGTTAAATTATTGTCCTATGAATTTTGAAAATTAGAAGAAAAAATCCAGAATTTATTCTAATCTACTATATCTTTGAAATCTTTTTAATATGCTTGAACATTGAATAGTATCATCATCAGCTTCAACTAAGTTATGCTGCAGTATAACACCTGAAGATCTGGTGGCTTACCTACACTAAAGATTTACTTCTTGGTTTATGCCTTTTAGGGGTCTTAGCCGTGATTCTGTTGTGGGCTTTGAGTCGGTTCCCCTTAGTCATCTGCATTTCAGGAGCCAGACTAAGGAGTGAGCCTTAACTGGTATACCACATCTATGGCAGAGGGAAAAGAATGCATGTGCTTGTGGAAATAGGCAGTGGCTCTCACATCTTTTGCCCAGATGTGTGCATTCTCTAGAGCAAGTCACTGGCCAAACCTACTGGAGGAGGGGACTACTTTCATTCCCTAGGGAAGCACTGAAAATTGCCTGGCAATTAGCCAGCAGGTATAGTTCTCTCAAAGGAAGAATAATCATGCCACCTCTAGCAATGGTTTTGTGGCAGAGTTGTAGGTGAATGGCTTGTCAGACCTTTCTGAATAAAGAGAACCACATTTTTAATAGAGTGTTAAATATAAAAGAAATTTTCCATTAGGTAAGAGATCATCCAAGCATAATTGGGATAAGTGGAATTGCATTAGTTATGATTAATAACCTCTAATAGGCTAATGCTCATAAATAGTCTGAATAAGACTATGCAGATGCTGAGCAAGCTCTAGCTGGGCAAGAAATGTCTTCTTTTGGATTTTCAGGTACAACATTCATCATGGAGTTCTTCCCTCATTCCTTTAAAGACCTACAAGATAAAGACAGGAATACCTGAAATTCTGACACAGTAAATGTGACAGTTAAGCTTTGTTGGTTATTCCTTCATCAAAGCCCATGTGGAGCTCTGTATCTCCTTTTTTGTCCTTGAGCATTTCAACCCTTTTCTCCCATAGGGCTTGCTGGTCTTGAACTGGACTTCTCTTCCCTCAGTGTTTTACATAGCTGGCTGTTTCTCACATTACCTCCTTAAATCCTCCCTGAATGAAGCTACAAAAAGTATTCTTCCTGCTCCTGGTCTTAACCCCTTGTCCCAGTAAAGGCTCCAGTCTCTCTGGAACTTACTTCCTTGTATATCAACACTTAAGTCTCTAGTCTTATATTTTTATCTAGAATTATCTTGTTTATTGAGGTGTTGATTTGTTTATTGTCTGTACCTTCTTTGTGGTCCTCAGCTTTTCATCCCTGTGACTTTAATACCTGACAACTTAGAAGAGGTTTTTCTGAGATCTCAGTTCATGGTCAGCTGACTCCATTACTCTGGGTCTGCGATGAGACAAAGCATCCTGGCAGAAGGGCTTGGTGGAGGAAGGCTGCTCACCTGATGATAGCTAGGAAGCAGAGAGAAAGCTGGAGGAGCCAGGGATCAAAATATATAATCCCTAAGGCATGCCCTGGTGACCCACTTCCTCCAGCCATGCCTTATCTGCCTATAGTTTCTACTCAGTAATCCATTCAAATTCTTAACACATCAAATAAATTACTCCACTGATAAAGTTATATCTCAAATAGTCTAATCGTATCACCTCCTGCATTAAAGCAGAAGCTTTGGGAGACACCTTATATCCAAATTAACACTCTTCTTCCCTCCCAACTCAAAGTATAAGCTTCACAAAAACAGGACCCTTGCCATACTTGGCCACTGTTTTGTCCCCTTCCCAAGACCTTTGACATGACTGGCCTTCAGTGAACATTTGCTAAAGGAAATAAAATTACTATTTCAGGTGCTTTGTATATGTGTTCATGAGTGATGGTGATGGTCTAGTTGTAACTCTATAAATTAAGAGAGACGTGATTTTGTAAAAATTTCTAGCATCCCTAAACCACAAGTTTATTTAACTGTAAAATATGGATGATGCAATCATACTTACTTTCATCAAGTTGTTCAGAGGATTAAATGAAATAATGCACATATTTACTGTTGCTAAGGCACAGTTGCTGGTGCTTAGGAAACTCAGTATTCATATGTAAGTTGAGTAAGATTAATGGTTTTGACTTAGGTAAGCTTCTACTTTGAATTTGTAGTGAGATCTTCAGAGGAACACAAAAATACATTTGTTTCTATCTTTACAGGGCTTGTATTTGTTTAAGTTAAGACATTGTGGTACTATATTGATAGTCTCAATGGAGCTATATGTATCACAGCTTCTTAGATACGTACAGAAAATATAAAAAAGCCTTTCAGGTAGTCAGAGAAGGCACCAGTGGGATAAAATTTAAGAGAACTCTTACTTTTTATTGAAATAATTACAGTATGTTTTTCTATTTTTGAGAGTAACACCAAAATTCTGGTAATTGCTTCTTAAATGTATGTATGTAATTCCTTCTTGAGTGAGTCGTTGCCTGTACTACCTTCTTGTCAATTTAGAATTACTGCGGGATAAGAGTATTTGGTGCATCTGTTTTAATCACCAGCTGGTTTTTCAGATATACATGTGAAATGTATAAGTACATATTAAGTCTCTTCAGGAATGCCGGGTACATTTGTTACTGGAGATAGGTATCAACACAGTTCAACCTTTTCCTGGGGAATGTCTATAAAAGCCACCTTTTGGTTGGAGGGACTTTAATTTAATGAAGGCCAGGATCAGTTTTAGCCACACCTAGTAAGTGTACAGCTAGCTGATTGTGCCGCTTAGGAACCTTTCCTGGGCACACTCCTGGGTTGAGTGTGTTGTGTTGTCTGTCTACAGCACACACCTTCAACCTCTTCAGCAGTTCTACATTTCCTGTGAGCATCCAGTACCCCAGACTTGCTTTAAGGAAGGTTCCACCTTCTGTCCTTGGTAGACTCAGTGTTCATGGCTGTAAGGATCTTTGACTAGCAGCAGTGTGACTAACTACTGAGGCACACGGGTGAGTATATCAGTGTGTTTGTGTACACACTTAGTGAGGGACTCTCACTTGCCTTTCAGCCCTAACATTTTAGTTCTTTATCTTTGCTTATATGTGCAGTGGTCTTTATTGAGGTGAATAAAAACATGGATTTCTGAATGTGTGTGTGTGTGCACAGGCATGTCTAAGTGTAAAAAGGAAGGAAGGAAGGGAGGGAGAGAGGGAGGGAGGAAGGAGGGAAGGAAGGAAGGAAGGAAGGAAGGAAGGAAGGAAGGAAAGAAAGAAAGAAGGAAGGACCCTTAACAGAAATGCAAATGCTAAAAGTTTGGAATTTACCTTCTGCCAACTTGCCAATCATTAAAAGGACTTTACTTATATTTCTAAGTTCCATAAGAAAACTGGGCAAAGAAAATTAATGCATACATTTTAGTAATCAAGAAGATCATATCATTGCTGGCGTGGTGGTGCACAGCTACGACCTTAGGTTCTTGGGAGGCTGAGGCAGGAGGATTGTAAGTTCAAGACCAGCTGGGCAACTTCAGGAGACTTTGTCCCAAAATAAAAAATAAAAAGGGCTGAGGATGTAACTCAGTGTTAGAGTATCCTTGGAGTCAATCTCCAGTACTGAAAAAAAAAAATTATCCTATTTAAACATACCTTTTTTAAACTTTTAAAATAATTCTTATTATGGACTATTCTGATGCATATAAAAGTATATAAATATCTGCATACATATTATATAATTATTTATATAATATCTATAGTGTAAAACAAGAGCAAGCAGCCTGTGAACCAAATGTGATTGGACTCGTAATTTGTAAACATTTTAAACATTTTATTAGCTACATAGCCACACCGATTCTTTTTTATTTTATTTTATTTTATTTTATTTTATTTTATTTTATTTTATTTTAAGTACTGGGGATTTAACCCAGGGGCAATTGACCTGAACCACGTCCCTAATCCCTTATCTAAAATCTTTTGTTTTGAGACAGGGTCTCACTAAGTTGCCTAAGGTCTTGGTAAGTCCCTGAGGCTGTCCTTGAACTTGCAATCCTTTTATTTCAGCCTCCAGAGTCCCTGGATTAAAGGCTTGGACCACCCTGCCCAGCACTACTCCCATTCTTGACCCTGACTGCTGTGGCACCACAGTGACCAAGCTGAGAAATATTAAGAGAGATCATATGGCCCAGAAAGCCCCAAATATTTGCTATCTGTCTTGTCCCTTATAGATAATGTTTGCAGACTCCTGGTAATAGAAGAATAAAATTGACATTCATGTACCAACCCCCAGCAGAAGAAATAGAACATTCAAATATTTTAACATATCTGTACAACCCCCCCAGATGATTCTATTTCATTAAAAAACCAACAACAACAAAAAACCCCCAAAACTCTAGTAGTCTGAATTCCAAATTTGTCATTAATTTGTTACTGTATATATCTTGAAGTAATATATTTTAAAGATTTGTATAGTTTTGGACTTCGCATATTTTAGGACTTTTAAAAATGATACTCTCCTGTGTGAAATCTTTTATGATTTACTATTCTTTTCTCCTAATACTTACTTTATGAGATTAATCCCTGTTGTTGCATGAGGTTGTAGTTAAATTTCATTGTAGTATAGTACATATACACTTGTAAGCATATACCACAATTTATATATCCATTCTTCTGTTTCTAGAATTTTTTTTCTAGTTTCCAACAATGTACTTGTACTTCCTCAGATTTTGTGTGCTACATAGACATATACTAATCATAGACATTGATTTACTTGCTTTAGATTACTATTTAATTTCATGAGAAACTGAAGAGTAAATTCAGTGATGACTCCCAGGGATTAGTATATTTTGGTATAAGTTTGACTTTAGCAGTTAGAAGTCTAAATCCTGGTTTCTCCACTTATTAGCAGTTAGAATTTGAAAAAGTAATTTAACCTATTTCCTCATCTGAAAACAAGGGGTCAAAAGTTCTTGCCAACAGTATTTCTATCTGGTTAAGAAAGGAGAATAATGCTAAGTGTGGAAATACCAGTAATCTAAGCTATTCAGGAGGCTGAGATAGGAGGATCTCAATTTTGAGGTGAGCCTTGGCAATTAAATGAGGTCCTGTCTCAAAATAAAAACAAAAAATAAAAAATCAAAGGGCTGGAGATGTATCTCACTGGTAGAGTGCCCTGGTTCCAATATCCAGTATCAAGGGACAAGGGACAAAGAGTAAAGGAAAGAAAAATGGGGGGAATATATTCCCTAGGATTGAGGTGAGGTTTACATAATTCATGTAAAGCTTTTAAGCAGGCATTGTGCACATCACTTTCATTATTCATTTTTGTGCTCATTTTAATCCTCTTTAATCCAAGGTGAAGTATGACCTTTCTAAGGGGTTCAAAGTATGAATCTGAACCTCAGAAAAGTGACTTAGCCAAGTTCACACAATAGGTACATAACCTAAACTTGGATTAAAGTTAGCTCTTTTTTTTTTTTTTTTAATATACCATGCTTTACTTTGCTTTCTGTTGCTATAATAGAACACCTGAGAATAGCCAATTTATAAAGAGAAGAGATTTATTTTGACTCATGGTTCTGGAGGCTGGAAAGTTCAACATTGATCATATCTGGTGAAGACCCCTTGCTGCTATAACTCATAGTGGAGTTGGACAGGACAAGTGGGCATGTTCAAAGAAAGCAGGGGATATGGGGAACTGACCCACTTTACAACAACCCACCATGAAGAGAAGTAACCTAGTCCTGTGGTTATTATACAAATCCTTTTATGTGGGCAATGCCTGCATGACCTAATCATCTTTTAAAGGACCTACTACCACTCAATACCATTACACTGGCAATTAAATTTTAATATGACTTTTGGTGGGGACAAAGCATAGTCAAATCATAGTATGCCAATTTTTGTTTTATTTAATTAATCAAATCAGAAGGATTTCCTTCCTTATCAGAAGGAAAAATTATGTGCAAAATTTTTTTGGTCTGTATATAGTTCTGTAGTGCATGAAACCAAAGAAAGCACAAGTATACTTGTTAGCACTGTTAGAATGTTGAAGCAATAAGAAACAGAAGAATGGATAAAGAAACTATGGTATGTGCATGCAAGGGTATATATGCTACATGGCAATGGAAATTATGTCAAACAAGATTAGAGTGTTGTATGCCCCTTTTTAGAACATGACAGGCTGGCTTTTCCCCCAATCACATTTTCAGCAGTGTTCCACAGAAGGCCTTTCTCATTTATTATTATTATTATAAGCAGGCAGATTGGAAGGATTTGTAAACCAAAACACAGCTGGTAGGTCTAAATTTAGGCATATCAAGATGAGTGTCCTTCTTCACAACATGGTTTCTCAAACTCCTTCCACTTAAAGTTGCTGTTTTACCAGATGTCTCTTGGTGTGCATGTTTCTTGTGCATCAGCAATTTTATTTGCCTGGCCTTTTCATGCCAGTATTCTGATTTATCACACTTCTCACATTGATTTTTTTCCCCTTTCTACTTGTAAAAAGAAAATAGCTGTTTGGGCACAGATGGTGGATGCAATTTAGTATTATCAGAGTAATTCATGTTATATTTATGAGATGTTCCTGAGTAGCATTTTAGTGAGGGATGTTAAGAAAGAACATCTCTTGTAGAGGTCATATCTCACCTTTTAACCTGTTTCTTTTGATGTTTATCTTCTGAGTGTTCAAATATTGACTAAATGTCATTTATCTTAAATTTTAGCTGTATCTTATTTATTTCAGTAGTAAAACTTTGGAAACATCTAAGAGCATAAAACATGGGTGGCAAAAACCCTTTTTCAGAAATTGTTAGAGTTATTAGTCTGTAAAAATAAATGAATGAATAGAGCAAAGATGAAATATTTTAGGTGTGTATCTCTCTTCCTTTCTACCCTTACCTCCATCTTCAGGTTTTGATTGTGCACAATTCTAGGTGCCAATATGTTGTTTTAGTTTGCTAGGGCTGCTGTAAGGAAGTACCAGGGACTGAGTATCTTATACAATAGAAATTAATTGCCTTGCCCTTCTGGAGAATAGAAGTCCAAGATCAGAATGTCTGCAGGGTTGCTTCCTCCTTTGGGCTGTGAGGGAAGGATTTGTTCTGGGCCTCTCAACTTGGTTTATATGTAGATGGCTGTCTTCTCGCTGGTTTTCTTCACATCTTCATTCCTTTGTGCATGTTTCTGTGTCCAAATTTCCCCTTTTTTGCAAAGATACCTGTTATAAGAAACCAGGGGCCCCTTTAATGACCTCATTTTAATTTAGTCACATCTCTAAAGACCTTATTTCCAAGTAAGGTTCACATTCTGAGGTACAGTTGATTAGGACTTCGACATGAATTTTAGGATACAATTTGGTCTGTAATAAATGCTTACAATAAACCAAGAATAACAATAGGAAAACTTACACTTAATTTGTAAATCCTTTTGCCAATAAATTCCAATAACACTATTTTAATCCATTCATTTCAGCAAAGTTACTGAAATGGTTTCCCTTACAATGGATGTGTTGTTTTGGAGTAAGGATAAAAAACAATGAATTCTTGCAACATACAGAGCTTTTTTCTCTACTGTGCACATTCAGATCTCAGCCTGAAAGCATCCCAAGGTTTTCTTGGTTTTGTGTGTGTGTTTTCGCTATAGTAGCTATAGGAACAGTATTAAATGTAATTTAGAAGGTAGAAATTTGACATACAGATTATTTCCCTTTTGTGCCAGTCTCTTGAAGAAAAGAATGGAAAGTTGTGTTTTCATCATTCAAAAGACTAAGATAATGGGCATGTATCCAAATGTTGGAGGCAGTAGAAGCTGGGACAGAAAGTGATTATGGAGGTGAAACCTCTGTTTAGAAAGAACAAATTTTGATGATCCATTTCTCCTGAAAAGCATCTACCACTGAAGGTTAAATACAACTCTTTTTGGTTCACTGCTTCTTTGCATCTTCTCTCACACTTATTTTCTTCAGTTATTCATGTCCAAATGTAAATTTTAAAAGTATTGTCTATGTATTTTCTTTCCTTTTTTTTTCAGAGTGAATATAAAACACTTTGGATAGTCAGTTTTATTGAGGTTTTAGGAATGTTTGAGTGATTCATAGTAATCTAAATCCTTCTACTGAAATCTTAGATGTTGCTAAATTTCAGCCTGTAATTTTCCTCCTTTGCCAGATATCGAAGCATATTTTTGTGATACCACACTACACTCATTGGAATCGTGAGCCTTTGAAAATTCATGCAGATCTTTCCCACTCTACAAAAGGGTGCATTTTAAATAGAAGAAATGGAATGCTAAATTATGTAGTAGGTAAAAGAAGGGGGCTGTGGTGAGTTGGGAGGGTGAGTACAAAAAAATGCCAGAGCACATGGCAACATCAGTGAAATTGAAAGTACATGTACCCGTCAAATTGAAATATGTCAGCTTAAAAAGCTCCTGTTTTTTTGTGAAATAGTTTTTGAGAGAGATTTTTTGTACATGCTGATTGCACATTTATTTGAAAGTTCTCAATTCTTTTAATGGTTGCTTAGTATTCCATTATGTTAGCATCCCATACATTTTTTGGGATGATCTTATTTTCACTGGATTCTGGTGTATTTTTGCATTTTTTGTTTAACTCTGCAACCTTGATTAGTTAAGGAAAAATAATCAAATGTGATTTGAAGTCTTCTGCCCCATTCAACTCTTCTAACCTATTACCATGGTTCTTCTGAACACATCACAGGCAATGTTGACTCTAACAATTGTAACATTTTTTTTTCTGATTACAAAATAATATATGTTTGTTTTAGAATATTTGGAAAATGCAAAAAGTCTCATAGAAAAAATACTAAAATCAACAGCAGTCCTAGCATCTGGAATAACTTCTGTTAACTTTTTTTTTCTGTATGACTTCTAAGATTTCCCCCCCTTTCCCTCCCTCTTCTTTCTCCCTTCTCCTTTCCCCCAGTCATACACATACTAATATATATTGAAACCTGGTTGTGCACAGATTTTATAACCTGTTTTTGTTTAATAGCATATGGTTGAGCCAAGAGATTTGGAACATTTTTGTAATCCCAGCAATTCAGGAGACTGAGGCAAAAGGATCACAAGTTCAAAGCCAACCTCAGCAACTTAATGAGGTCTTGAGCAACTTAGTGAGACCCTGTCTCAAAATAAAAAATAAAGGGTGCTGGGGATGTGGCTCAGTGGTTAGGTGCCCCTGAGTTCAATCCCCAGTTCCCCTCACAAACAAAAAAACAATTTATTATGAAACTTTTCTCAAGTTATTGTATATTCTTCTGAACATTACTTTGAATCACTTTATTACATTCTATCACGTAGGTAGAATTTATTGTATCCTATCACCGGAATATAAAATGATATATTTCACTAAACTTTAGTTGCAAGTCATTTGTTGCTTCTGTATTTTTGTGTGTCTGATTAACCCAGCTGAAATTTGTCCTGTACTCCTTGGCCCAAATCATGCCTAGATATTTACCTTTCACTAATTTTTTTGTGATTACAACATCTTGAACCCTCTTATTCTTAGGGACATTGTTAGTCTTGTCCCTTTGGTGTTCCATATGAATATATCTTCTGTTATTCCATGAAAGAGTTTCCTAATTCACCACATTGGAGTTTGCATAGCTGAACTTTTTGTTGCAAGAGATTTTAGAACAGCACTCTGGATATTACTGATGCCTCCAAAGCATTTTTATTGATTTGGTGTGAGGGAAAAACAAATATATATTGTGACTTAATCCTTTTCTTCCCCTTATAATTCCACAAAAGTGCCTTTTCTTCAGTTATCAAAATTTATTAGGGTACTACTTTAGTGCATTTGGGAAATTTTGAGAAATTTTGGAAATCAAGTCCAACTTTATAATTTAATGTAACCTAGAAAGGCCACATTAATGGTAGGTAAGATTACCTACTCAGTCAATGGCAGGATTAGCAGCCATTTTTGGCCTCTTTACTCAGGATTGGCCAGTTTAGTTGCTAAACTAGTGGTTGTGTTGCAGATTTAATCTCTAGTTGTATCAGATAACTTCAGTTTTTTTTTTTATAACACTATGCAAAACTTTTAATTCTAACATCTGTATTTTTACATTTTGGGCAAATGTATGTAACAGAATAGAGTTTAAGAACAAGTCATTATTACTATTGCAGAAATAACTCAGGTGTCCTGTTTAGAGTTATTTTTGCCTGTGTAATAATGACTTTTTGATATTAAGTATTCTGTGTATAGTACCCTTTTGTTTCATTTAAAAATTTTTCATAAAAGATAACCTGTAGCCTTTCTTTACGCATTCCTTCCCTTTCCTGTATTTAAATAAAACAAAAACGATTGAAGGCAAATGAGCAGAAGACCAGTGTGACCAAGTAGGACTGTGGTAGAGGAGTCATCCAACAAGTTTGGGATTGAAAACAAGGCTATCTTGACCTGTGTGATCAGAGCTAAGGGGCAACTGGTGTGTGTGTGTGTGTGTGTGTGTGTGTGTGTCTGTGTGTGAAGGATGTGGTATAGAGGGATCGAACAAATAAATATATTCAGGATGCTGGGAGCCAGGCTTTTTGCTGCTGAAAAAAAGAGTTACAAATAGGGAAGGAAGCAGGCTAGAATAAACCATGTGATATCAAGTTAGAAGTGAAGGTATCCTTGTGAACTCTTAGAATTTCATTTCTATTTCTGTTTATCTGTAGATCCAGATCTGAGAATGAAATGTGTGTGTGTGGTATAGTATACATTTATTTCCTAGCACTCATACTTTATTTTATAACTATCAGTCTCCTTTAAAAGGAATCAGAGCTCTTGGGGAAAAAGCAGCCTGAATGGATTAAAATAGTGGAGTTTCACATTTTCCTGCCAACATCTATGGGACCAAGTCCTTGT
The DNA here is from genome assembly GCA_020662805.1 of Glaucomys volans. Classification (NCBI taxonomy): domain Eukaryota; kingdom Metazoa; phylum Chordata; class Mammalia; order Rodentia; family Sciuridae; genus Glaucomys; species Glaucomys volans. The sequence goes on from JAJEJO010003016.1 coordinate 236,783, forward strand.
ATGCAGGACTTTCATTTAATATCTGTATTTTCATGGGCCACTCCCCTTATACTGATACCCTGGAGTTGAAGACTTTCCATAAAGTAATTTTGCAAAATTAGGTTAGGAATTTCACCTGACTACACATGGGGTAGGAGAGGGAATCTCAAGTTCTAACTTTTGTTTGTTCGATTTGATTTTAGACCGATGTTCTCATTTGAACTCTCCCATTACCTCAGTGTCCACAGATTTCCTATGGCTCCAGTCCCTGAGCCCTTCTGGAATTTTGCTTCATACATAAGCTTGCATCTTTCTAGTTTACTTTTGTCTTCTAGGTTACTTTTCATCTTTGTCTGCACTGATTAATCAGGTTCCCAATTTCTAAAAAGGGGTTGATGTATCTTGTTTGCTATAGGTTTTTCTTTTATTCCTTTTCTTGGTCTTTTAGTGCTTTTGTGAAAAATACCTGAGGATGGGTAATTTACATATAATAGGAGTTTATTTCTTATTGTTCTAGAGGCTGAGAAATTCAAGAGCAAGTTTGGTGTCTGGTGAGGGCTGCTCTCTAGTTCCAAGATGGAGACTTTTTACTGTATCTTCACATGATGGAAGGCAGAAAGGCAAAAAATTATCTAGTTTCTGCCTATTTATAAGGTCACTGCTGCCATTTATGAAGTCTTTATGCTTATGACTTAATCACCTTGGGAAGACCCTACCTTTTAATATCATTGCATTGACCATTAAATTTCTACTTGAATTTTGGAGAAAACACAAACATTTAAACCATAGGGATCCTTGAGGGTATGTGCCCTTCATTTGTTCCTATCATTTGGTTCGGGTGTGAGTTTATGGGGTACAGAAATAAAAAGAAGTGTTTAACATACCATGTGCAATCAGATCTTCAATAGTACTTTTTGTTCTTAACATATTTAGGAAATATTGTCTTTGTTTAATAAATAGAGAGTTTTAAATATTTTTTATCTTTCGATGTTCATTTTTGAATGTTCTGTTCCTTAGGATGCCTCATTGATGGACATGAACTCCTTTAGCCCTATGATGCCAACGTCCCCCCTCTCAATGATAAACCAGATCAAGTTTGAAGATGAGGCAGATATAAAGGATCTTTTCATTACAGTTGATGCACCTGAAAGCCATGTTACTACCATTGAAACTTTCATTACTTATAGGATTATAACTAAGGTAAACATTGAATGAATATTTTCTTGAATGTCGCTGCTCTCTGAATATTTTTGAAGTGCTTCTTGGTTGTTGTAACTCTTAATAAGCAGAATATTACTCAAACTGACTTTTACTTTTTCAATTATTTTGGGTAAAACATTGTATTGTATCTGCCCTTTACTTGTTCTGTATGAAGTTTGAAATTTGAATTGACTGGATAACTACTCATGAATTTGGTTGTACCTCTTAGAATAAAAACAGTTAGGTTTTTACTTTAAAAATTATAAAGAAATGCCTTTGGAAAAGAAAAGCCTAAGGTTGCTAATGAAGATACGAAATGGTTAAAAACATGACGTAAGATTTTGTCTTTACATTTCTTCTGAAGATTACAAAATGTAGTACTGTAGTTTTTTCAGGAGCAGGTGGCCACTTTATATGTGAATTACTGTTACTTCTTTAATAATGCAAGGGCAGAAGTAGATTCAAAACCTGAGGCTCCTATATCCTTTGCAAAAAAGACAGTTTACCTCAACCAAATAGTATAATCTATGTTTCATTAAGTCCTTTATTGAGAGCAGTCTTTGAGAATTCTATTTATAAGTTAAATATCTTGTTTATAAAGCCTCACCCTAGAACTGTGTGGTTCATAAATACAAAATATTCATCTCTTTTTTTGGCTGAAAATGTTCTGAACTGCATTCCTCATGATCACGTCTCCTAATGCAAACTTGAGTCTATAAGCTTCTCAAGAGAGTTGACTATATCTAAAGTTGTCAATAATTCCAAACACAATTTTTAGGATATGGTAAGTAAGCAATTTTTTGGTGAATGAGTGAAGGAGTTTACAGTATGTTAGTTTTCAAAGGTGATAGAGCAAGATAACATGGAGTTAAATCTTGATTTCTCCCCTTCCTTATTATGTGTCTTGGGCAACTTGATTAACCTCTCTTTATTAGTATCCTCATTTTTGTTAATAGGTAACAATACTAATTATTTCATAGGATCTTTAGGAAAATTGCATATGTTAACATAGGCATATTGCTAGGAGTAGAGGCAGGGTTCTCCTGTTACTACTCTAAGAATTAGAAGCTTTTTTTGTTATCATCCTTCAAGCAGAGAATTTGTGAAACAGTTATTTTCCTATCATTCCCATCTATTGGAAAGATGCTCTTCATAAGCTACCCAGTGGATTAAATTATGATCATAGGCATACAAGGAGTTATTCATATTTGTATCACACTTTAAATGGACTGATTTAAAGTGTAGTAGTAGTATTAAAATAAACCAGCTGAAATTAATTGTGACCACTTTGTGTCAAATAACGATCTAACCTTTTCTAAATGTTAACTTGTTTAAGTTTCTCAGAGTTCTAGGGCTTAGATATTATGATTTACCTTCCGTTCATTCATGAGGACACCAAAACTTAGTAATTTGCCAAAGATTACACAGCATAGTAATTAGCTGAGCTGGATTTAAACTCAGTTTACTTTCATACTGTACATTTTCTCTATTACATTTTTGTGTATCTGTATATGGATATGACAACCTTTCATTGTGACTATTATAAACTAGGTTTCTTTGTTTCCCATTACTTTTACCAACATCTTAGTATGAAGACTAAAACACTTTATAGATAAAAGTTTGTAAATATCTAATGGATGTGTTATGTTATCCAATAATCTCTTCCTTGTTTCTTACTTTATTTATTCATTTAATAATTTATTCCATAAAGTTTTTTGAGGGCTTGTTTATTAAGACTGTATCAGTGATCAGTCAGACCTGACAGAAAGAGACTTCTGCCTTCCATGGATCTTTCAGTCTGGAAGATGGAAGGGGGGCAAGGATGTGATATTAAATAATTAGATACTTACTTAATTATAGTTGTGTTATGAAGGAAAAATACAAGATATGAGCATTGAGTACCCCATCTAATAAGCACTCAGAGATGACTTCCCTGAGAATGTTTTAGTTTTATAAGCATTTATATTCATAGACTCTAAGGTTAAAAGGATAAGTGTACACGTACATATGCACATATTATACTGATAATCTTCTGCTTAGTAATGCTTATGATCTTACTGTAAATAATGAACACCAGGATGCCCATGTTCTTGGCATTAGTTCTCTTTATGGGAAATTATCCTTTCTTCCTCCAATTAGTATACCTGAGGTGACTGTTCTCAAGGAGTATTTTCTTGTTTGGAAAATTTAGAGATTACTTTCGCTTATACTTGTAGAAGTGAGGTCTAAGAGATTAACAATTGACTTTCTCCTACATCCTTATCATGAAGACAAACCTAGAAATGTCTTCCAGGGTACAGATAGGAGTTAAATTATATTATTGATGGGATGCATTGATTATTAGGATCATTTTATCTCAAAAACAGTTTTCTAAATCTTTAGAGCTTAGATAACTATTGACACTTGACTAAAGGTCAGTGTTAGTTGAATGAATGTGTTTTGGTTATAAGCTACATGAGTCTCTTGGCACTAAACTTCATATTCCAGAGCTAAAATCTCAGGCATAATAGGTCAGGCATAAAAAATAAGCTACCATTTAAGAGTTTAACAATATGTACCAATTTAGCAATGCTGATTAGAGCTGTTTGTCTTGTCATAGTCCCTTCTGGAGTAGAATAATGTCTTATATTAAGAAGAAAAATGTACTCTCCTTGATACTTGCTCTGTTTTCTCCCTCTGTTATTGCATTTTCTTAGAGAATTCAAATCAATGACAAAGTGATGAAGACAGAATCAACCAATTATTTAACTTGATTTTTGCATCTTCTGCTAGTTGGAATTCATACCAGATTGCTTTATGTTGAGTAAAGAGTTGGAAATTCTTAAGCTCATGTACAACTCAATTTTATTTTGACTGCCCATTTTCAGAGTGCATTCATTATTATTTATGGCAATTTATTTTCTTGGAAATTGGTAGTGAACCTGTATGTATATGCCTGGCACAGGAGGTGCTCATTCTCATTAAGTATTTCTTAATGAGTGACTGTGGACCATGTTTGTGTGTGTGTATGTATGTATGTATGGTGCATGTGTATTTGCATATGTATGCACACATACCAAGTAGTATGTATACATTGTTAAAGTATGTTTCTACTAGATTTAGTTTTCCTATTTTTACCATTTTTATGTCTTTCACCATTTTGCAAAATAGTTAAGATTTTGTAATGTTTCTTGAACATTTAATTTCTTAAACTTCTGCATCTCTTTTACCCCCACTTTTTAAAAAGGAACTATTTTGCCAAGATATAGTGTATGACATTCTAAAGATTCATTTTAAAAGATTAAACTTTGGAAAGCTTTCATATACTTTATTTCATGACAATTAAGATTGCATCTTATTAAACTGCTACATTTATGATTGGTTTATCTGAGAGGGTGACTAATATTTTTGGTGGGAGTAGAATATATTTGAAATATGTTATTTGATTTTTACTCCCCCAGCAAATCTCAACCTAAATATTACTTCATTTAATTTTTAATATGTAAAATTTAGTTAAATAAGGTATCAGTGGAAATGACTGCTTTCTTATGAAAGGTGAGTATGCTTTTGGAAGGCACAGTTTTGTTTTGGCCTGGGATTTAGGCAGTGGATGTGAAGTTAAAACTGGACCATGTTCCTCTTGTCATATGTGTTAGGCATAGATTTTTGATTTGATGGAAACAGATATTTTAATGTATTTGCTTAATTTTCAGGAGTTTAGGCATGTAATTCAAAATAAAACTCCTTGAGAAATGACAGAAAGTTTTTTTTCATTGCAAATACCCATTAATTAGATTTTCTTAAAACAGTGGTAAAAATCACTCTGTAAAATGTTAGAATTTTTATATACTAAAAGCAAATTTTAGCAAAGCAATTCATTTGAGCAAATTCCAAGAAAACATTTTTCTCAGTTATATTCAGGTTATTTTCCAAATTGCAAAAATAGGACTTTCCTCAAATTCTGAATTATAATCATCTTGAAAAAAGAAATATATTTGAAACCTAAATTCACAACACACTTTCTTCTTAAGCGAGAAAGTCATGCCAAAGATAATAGTAGTTAAAATCTTGTGGGAGGCAGATGGTTGTTGTAAGACAGATTTTTCAGTTTGGACTTTAAATTTAAGCATGATGTTTGCTTTCTTTTTGGAAATACCGGAAAGTTTGCTTTATTTCATCTGCTACATGAATAGATGATTTTTAAAAAATGTGGGCTGACAAACACTGAATAATTAGGATTTGATAATTTTTCTTAGAGCCCCATTTATTTCAGAATGTCTGAAATCACATTAGGCAAATGTCTCCTGGCTTCTCTTGCATGTGCTGTTATTTTCTCCTACTTTGTTCAGACGTCTCGTGGGGAATTTGACTCCAGTGAATTTGAAGTTAGGAGACGTTATCAAGATTTCCTTTGGTTGAAGGGAAAACTTGAAGAAGTACACCCCACTCTGATTATTCCAGTAAGTTTGCACGTTTTTTCATGCTACTATTTTTTCTTGAGTTTTTTAGAATGCTTAAAACCTAATATCAGATCTTTAAATTCATTGCAATTCATTTATCCTAGAAACATTTATTTCTAAAGTTGTGAATCTGAGTATAGATTTTTAAAACAGCTATTATAATATGTAATGATTTTGTGTGTTTTGGTTTTAGCATTGTGAATTTTTAAAAATTATTTTTATAAGAATCAGATATTCAGCTAATCTTCCAAAAAGAAAAAAAAATGTATATACAGAATTCCTTGTAAACCTTTGCCACATAATTCTCAGATAATTTTTGTTTTTTCTTTTCGTTTTTTTGGTCTCAGCCATTGCCAGAAAAGTTCATAGTGAAAGGAATGGTGGACCGCTTCAACGATGACTTCATTGAGACCCGTAGGAAGGCATTACATAAATTTTTGAATAGAATTGCTGATCATCCAACTTTAACATTTAATGAAGACTTCAAGATTTTTCTCACTGCACAAGCTTGGGTAAACAATTTTGATTATACTCATATAGTCATTGGCATTTATATGCTTCCTCTTATTTACCTGTATACATCCAACAGTGGTATCCTCGAATTGAGATGGAGTTTCTTAAAAACACTTGAAGGATATGCTTGAATGAAGTATAACCCTGTGTCAAATCTACATGTGAACATTGCAGAGATCTTGAATCTTCCCTACATGAACCCACTATTATTTCATTTGGTTGTTGACTTGGTTTTCAAATGCCAGTGTGTTCATTGCACATATAGTTAATACTAAATATATAGAAATATATTTTATTGACACTATTTTGAGTAATAATGGGTCAGGACTTCTCAAGTTAAGATAAAATTCATTATTAAATTCATAGATAGAGAAACACTCTCTTTTCCTTCAAATACCTACTGGGGGGTAACCTAATTTTTAGTATGGAAATATTATGCATTTTCTTTCTTTAATATTTTTCTATGAAGCTATAACTCAGCAAGAAAGATAATAGATAGGAAAATAGGACATAGGGTCATTATTAAACAATTATTAATCTATGTTGAGTTTTATATCTCTCAGTTGTTGCCAAAGTGGTAGAAGCTAAAAAGTGGTTCATCTCAATCTTGATAGTCCTACTATCTGGAAGCCCACTGGGACTTAGGTGTGATGAATGTGTGGCCAGACTGCAAGCCTTAGAAGCTGTTAGAAACAGTCCTACAGTCAACAGTAACAGCCTGCCATTTGTGATTTGTGCTGTCTCTGATGACTTACTGTATCAAATGGTGCTCTAGCACCACTGGATGAATGTGTCACTGGGCCAGTGATAACACCTGTTATTATTTGAACACAAAATCATACTGACTTGAAAACAAACACGTTTATTTATATGTATAGTTTTCTGTAAGACTTTAAGAAAATCTGGAGAAAAATAGAAGTGTTATTCATTATTTTGGTAAATAACACATCGTTTTTAATGTGTGAATTAGGTAGTCAGTATTATTATTTCCAAATTTATTTCTTCTGTGTTACTCAGTTTTTTTTTTTTGATCATTAGAAACCTGTGTTTCAATAAATGCTGCAGACACCATAAGAATCCTTGTCTTCTTTTTTGTTGTTCTTTTCAAATATGCCCTATTTCTGAAGGGATGCGTTTATGTGTAGTGTAATCCTTTTGTAGCAATTCTTCTGTTTTGCGAACCTGTAGCTGTCCCTGCTAAGTTAACTCAGAAATAGCTAGTTACGTATCTTATTAAAAATCTTTCTGCGCAGAGAACCAGCCAGTGGAGGAAGGGTCGCAAAACTTACCCATTTTAGTTGGACGAAGAGCTGTCGTCAGGTAGTATCTATTTACAAACTATCCTGGTGACTTTGTGGAGGCAAAGCAGGTCGTGCTTACCAGTGATGCCTTTATAGTCCATTCACCAGTGTTCCCGTCCTCGCTGTACCACTTCCTTGCTCCTACATGTTGAGCAACTTCTTAACCTTCTTATGCCTCTACTATCTTCTGTAAAAAGATGGAAATCGAACCTGCTTCATAGATGTATTGTGAGTATGTATATGCAAATAGGAGTATAGTGCCTAGAGCACATTAAGCTCAATAAATGTTAACTCTTGTTATACCAAAAGAATTAAGGAAATTTTCCATTTTTTTTTTCATAGAGTAATGTAGGTCCTGAGAAATCTCTCAGTCATTTTTTCCATTAAATACATATTATAAAACACAAATGGCATACCATATCATCTTGTTATCTTCTCTGGTATCTTCTTGAGCACTATTCCCTGTTACCTTTTGTTCTTGAGGAAAGACTATACCCCTGTATTACATGAGTTCTTTGAAAAGGAATATTGTCTAGGGGACTGAGACTTAGAGGAGAAACTGTACCATGATGAAACTCATCTGCTTCAGAGTGACATTAAAAATAAAAAAAGAGTTTTATTATCTTTATTTTGTTCTGCTATTTGGGTTTTCCTTTTTTATTGAGTCTTGGAATGTTGTTACTTGTTTCACCACAAATATTTCATTTTTTTTTTTGTTCTAGGAACTGTCTTCTTATAAGAAGCAAGGGCCTGGATTGCTGAGCAGAATGGGCCAAACAGTTAGAGCTGTTGCCTCCTCCATGAGAGGAGTTAAAAACCGCCCAGAGGAATTCATGGAAATGAATAACTTTATTGAAATATTTAGCCAGAAAATTAATTTAATAGATAAAATATCTCAGAGGATTTACAAGGAAGAAAGGGGTACGTAGAATCACTGCAGCGTGATTTCAAAGTTGTTTACTTTCTTTTCGATCTTCACATTTGCTGATGTAGTAAGGCGATATTAGATTAGATATTATTATCACCTTCAAAGTGTGGCTTATGCACAGCAATGCAAGGAAAATTCTAGTTCTTAAATGATTTTGAAGGTAGTCATGGCCAGTCCTCATTTGCTTTATCAATCATGGGCCATTCCATTTCCATTTAAAGATAATAGTGGTAAAATAAGTCCTAAACTTAAGATTTTGGATGTGGTTGTCTGAAGCTGGTATCAAATATTCAACATGGACCATACCTTAAAATCAAAGAAGTGATGTTTCATAAAATCAGAGAGTAATGTAGGTCCTGAGAAATCTCTCAATCATTTTTCCATTAAATACATAGTATAAAACACAAATGGCATATCATAGCATCCTGTTATCTTCTCTGGTACCTCCTTGAGCACCATTCCCTATTACATTTTGTTCTTTTAAAGATTTATGCTTCAAGTTTTTAGTTCCCTTTGTATTTTCTAGTTATATTTTTGGTGATGGTTATATAGTATTATACATTAGGCCTATCCAGGTATAGTTGAAAGAGTATATTTTGGAAAATATATCCTTTCCTTTGTTCTATCACTGTTCCTTTTTTACTGTTTTTTTAAAAATTTATTTATTTATTTTCTTTAATTTTAGGTCATTGTACACAAATGGAGTACACCTATCATTTTTCTGGTTGTACACAAAGTAGAATCATACAATTTGCATATTTATACATATACATAGGGTATAGGTGTTTCCCTCATTCTATTATCATTCCTTCCCTGCCCCCTCCCCACCCCTCATTTTCTTCTATATAAACCATCCCTTCTCCATTCTTCCCGTGCCTCCCCCCACCCCTGCTAAGTGTCATCAACCACTTACTTATAAGAGAGATCCTTTGACCTTTGGTTTTTTGGGATTGGCTTCTTTCACTTAACATTCCATCCATTTACCTGCAGATGTCATCATTTTATTATTCTTTATGACTGAATAATACTCCATTGTGTATATCTACCACAGTTTCTTTATCCATTCCTCTATTGAAGGGCATCTAGGTTGGTTCCACAATCTAGCTATTGTGAATTGAGCTGCTATAAACATTGATGTGGCTGCATCACTGTAGTATACAGATTTTAAGTCCTTTGGGTATAGGCCAAGGAGAGGGATAGCTGGGTCAAATGGTGGTTCCATTCTGAGTTTTTGAGGGAATCTCCATACTGCTTTCCAGAGCGGCTGCACCAGTCTGCAACCCCACCAGCAATATATGAGTGTACCATTTTCCCCACTCTTCACCAACACCTATTGTTGCTTGTATTCTTGATAATAGACATTCTAATTGGGGTGAGATGGTATCTTAGGGTAGTTTTGAATTTCTCTTATTCCTACAGATGTTGAACATTTTTTCATGTATCTGTTGATTGCTTATAGATTCTCTTCCATGAAGTGTCTGCTCATTTCCTTCGCCCATTTATTGATTGGGTTATTTGTATTCTTGGGGTAAAGTTTTTTGAGTTCTTTATATATTCTGGAGATTAGTGCTCTATCTGTCGTGTGTGTGGCAAAGATTTTCTCCCACTCTGTAGGCTTTCTCTTCACATTGATAACTGTTTCCTTTGCTAAGAAAAAGCTTTTTAGTTTGAATCTATCCCAATTATTGATTCCTGCTTTTATTTCTTGTGCTTTGGGAGTCATGTTAAGGAAGTCTGGTCCTAGACTCACATGATTAAGATTTGGACCTACTTTTTCTTCTATTAGGTGCAGGGTCTCTGGCCTGATTCCTAAGTCTTTGATCTATTTTGAGTTTTGTGTGTGGGGTGAGAGATATGAGTTTAGTTTCATTTTGCTGCATATGGATTTCCAGTTTTCCCAGCACCATTTGTTGAAGAGGCTATCTTTTCTCCATTTTATGTTTTTGGAGCCTTTGTCTAGTATGAGGAAACTGTATTTATGTGGGTTTGTCTCTGTGTCCTCTATTCTGTACCATTGATCTACCTACCTATTTTGGTGCCAATACCATCCTGTTTTTGTTACTATTGCTCTGTAGTACAGTTGAAAGTTTGGTATTGTGATACCACCTGCTTCACTCTTCTTGCTAAGAATTGCTTTAGCAATTCTGGGGGGTCTCTTATTCCTCCAAATGAATTTCGTGATTGCTTGCTCTATTTAAATAGATCAATTTCAAGCAGTGAAATAGAAGAAGTTATCAAAAGCCTACCAACAAAGAAAAGTCCAGGACCAGATGGATTCACAGCTGAGTTCTACAAGACCTTCCAAGAAGAGCTCATTTCAATACTCCTCAAAGTATTCCATGAAATAAAGGAGGAGGGAACCCTTCCAAATTCATTCTATGAAGCCAATATCACTCTGATACCAAAACCAGACACAGACACATCAAGAAAAGAAAATTTCAGACCAATATCTCTAACGAACATAGATGCAAAAATTCTTAACAAAATTTTAGCGAATCGCATAGAGAGGCATATTAAAAAGATAGTGCACCATGATCAAGTGGGTTTCATCCCAGGGTTGCAAGGTTGGTTCAATATCCGGAAATCAATAAATGTAATTCATCACATCAACAGATTAAAGTTAAGAAAGACATGATTATTTCAAGAGATTCAGAGAAAGCATTTGATAAAATATAGCACCCCTTCATGCTCAAAATACTAGAAAATATAGGGATAGTAGGAACATTCCTTAACATTGTTAAGGCTATCTATGCTAAGCCTACAGGCAACATCATTCTAAATGGAGAAAAATTGAAAGCATTCTCCTTGAAAACTGGAACTAGGCAGGGATGCCCTCTTTCATCACTTCTATTCAACATTGTCCTTGAAACTCTAGCCAGAGCAATTAGACAGACTAAAGAAATTATAGGCATACGAATAGGAAAAGTAGAGCTCAAACTATCCCTTTTGCTGACGACATGATTCTGTATTTAGACGAGCTGAAAAATTCCACCAGAAAACTTCTGGAACTCATGAATGAATTCAGTAAAGTAGCACGATATAAAATTAATGTTCATAAATCTAATGCATTTTATTCATAAGTGATGAATCCTCTGAAAGAGAAATTAGGAAAACTACCCCATTCACAATAACCTTGAAAAAAATAAAATATTTGGGAATCAATCTAATAAAAGAGGTGAAAGACCTCTACAATGAGAACTACAGAACATTAAAGAAAGAAATGAAAGAAAATCTTAAAAGATGGAAAGATCTCCCATGTTCTTGGATAGGCAGAATTAATATCGTCAAAATGGCCATACTACCAAAAACACTATACAAATTCAATGCAATTCCAATTAAAATCCCAATAATGGACCTCATAGATATAGAGCAAGCAATCATGAAATTCACTTGGAGGAATAAGAGACCCAGAATTGCTTTTTTACTGTTTTTTACACTGTTCACTATGTTCTACTTTTTTATTTTATAAATTAGACTTGATTATACGATAATCTTCTGTAGTTCCAGAATGAATTTTTTCTAATTTTCTAATTACATTTACCTACATTAAAAATAAATTGCCAAGTCAGCAAATTTATTTCCTAACGTTAGTTGGTTTTAGAGATGAGAAACTGCTTACAGATAAACAAAAGTCCCTGTGTTGAAAGCTTATTTGTTAATTGTCTGTGTTCATCATTGTTATAAGATCTATTAGGTTAAGCGGGTACAAGATTTATTTTTTAGTATCTAATATCTAGATAGTAACCAGGACATAATGCATGCTCATTTAAAATTTTCTTAGTGTTTGAAAATAATTGACTGAATATAGGATTGGAATAGTGGCAGGAAATTTTGATTTATCTAAGTTAGTTGGTGAAACCAGGCACAATGGTGTACACCTGTAATCCCAGCAGCTTTGGAGCCTGGGAAAAGAGGATTGCAAGTTCAAGGCCAGCCTCAGCAATTTAGTGGGACCTATTTTAAAGTAAAAAACAAAAAGAGGTACAGATGTAACTCAGTGGTAAAGTGCCCCTGGGTTCAATCCCTAATACTGGGGCGGCAGGGAAGGGGAGATTCAATTGACTGTTTAAAAGAAATATAGAAAAACTCTTATATAGCTGAATGTACTTCACCCTCTGTTTCCTTTCTTTTCGTGCACTGACGCTTGATGAGAGTGTTGTAGTTACTGAATGCAGATTAATGATTTATTTTGATCCTTCTTGGTTTGCTCTTGGTTTTACCATTTGCCATTTTTTTTAATCTCAAAAAGCTAATTATTTAACTAAGTTCTGTGATTCCAAATCTGTTAAGCAGATTCTGGATGCATAGCTAGATGGGATAGCAATTCAAAGAAACCTGAGGAATCTTACTGACAGTTAAGAGCTTTATAGGATACCAATATACTTTGTATATGCTAGTGCAAGGACATAGTTTTAAAATCTTAGGTAGACTCCAGTGTTTGTAAAATGTTCAGTGAGAAAGCTAGATTTTGATAGGTTTATAAATCTGAACTCACTTATTTTCAGTAGTGTTATAGTCCCAAACTGAGGGGTTTCTTGATCTTTAGAATGTGAAGCCTGCTTATCAAGGTTTCATGCACAATAACAGAATTTTTTCTTTTTTTGAAGCTTTGTGCATCTAATCTGTAGGGTGATTCATTCACACTCACATCATGAAGAATTTGGTAACCATCACTAGTGGTTTGTCTTTTGAGGGCTTTTTTGGGTTTTTTTTTTTTTTTTTTTGGTATTTTTGTGTTTCCCGCTTTATTCAGCTAAATCATATTGACCATATGTTGTATTGTTTCTCTGAGCTGGAGGTTAAAGGAGGAATTAAGATGTACATATCCTTGATCTGATATTATAATTGGGAAATAGATGTACTAAGAGCATATTACAGTGCAAATCAGAAAATCTTTGCATATAGATGTGATTTGAGTGCTATGTAATTTTAGGAAAGCTCTGTACATAGAAATATTTACCCATTTAATGACACACATTGACATAGACCCAGACTGAGAAAAGAAATGCAGAGAATTTTCTAGAATTATTAGTTTAGTGTGGTCTCTAACATAAAAGACAGTCCTAAACTCAGGAGAGTGGAGTTATGAAAATCTTTAGAGGTCATTAATCCTTGTATTTTCATTAGGTAACAAGTAGTATTTCTATTATTTTAAATTTAACTTTCTTAATTTCATTTGATTTTACAGACTTTTGAAGTCCCAGTAGTTTAATTTTGACCAATATAATAGATTTCAGTGAATTATGATAAGTAAGATGATTCAGTATAGAGAACATAAAGACAAGCTTCGTTTAGGACCTGTTGCCTATGAGGCACTCAGATGGGGGTGGTAAGCAGAGATTCATGAAAAACATATATGAGGAGATTCAATTTGTTTTCCAAGCAGGACATTTAAAAAAAAAATCTCTTCTCATTAGTTACACATGACAGTAGAAAGCATTTTGACACATTGTACACAAATGGAATGCAACTTATTCCTCTGGCTGTACATGATGCAGTCATACTGGTAGTGTAATCATACATGTATATTGGGTAATAATGACCATCTCATTCCATTGTCCCTCCCACCTCAGCACCCCCTCCCCTCACTCCCCTCTGCACAGTGCAAAGTTCCTTCATTCTTTCCTACCCCTTCCCCTCAATCATGGATCAGCATCTGTTTATCAGAGAAAAACATCTGGACTTTGGTTTTTTGAGCTTGGCTTATTTCACTTAGCATGATATTCTCCAGCTCCATCAATTTACCTATAAATGCCATAATTTCATTCTTCTTTAATGCTGAATAATATTCCATTGGGTATATGTATTACATTTTCTTTATCCATCTATCTGTTAAAGGGCATCTAGGTTGTTGCCATAGTTTAGCTATTGTGAATTCAGCTGCTTCAAACATTGAAGTGGCTCTGTCATTGTAGAATGTCCTTTGAGTAAAAGCAGAGGAGTGGGATACCTGGGTCAAATGGTGGTTCCATTCTTAAGTTTTCTGAGGAATCTCCATACTGTTTTCTATAGCAGTTGCACCAATTTGCAGTCCCACCAGCAATATATGAGTGTACCTTTTTCCCCACATTCTCACCAACACTTGCTATTGCTTGTATTCTTGATAATTGCTGTTCTGACTGGAGTGAGATGAAATGTTCTAATTTGCATTTCTTTAATTGCTAGATTGATTGATTGTATTTCTTCTTCTGTGAATTGTCTGTTCAGTTCTTTAGCCCATTTATTGATTGGGTTATTTGGTGTTTTGGTGTTAAGCTTTTGAGTTCTTTATGTTTCCTGGAGAATACTCCAAGCAGGACACTTTTAATGGGAAAAAGAATGTTGTTATTGACTGTACTTGGACAGTGTTCTTTCAGAGACCAACCTGAGCACACTGGAATGACTGGTCAATTTAGTGAAGGAAGCTATCCACTTTATGTTCATGTCAGAACATGTGGACAATGAGGGAAATCAAGACCTACCATACTGTGTATGATATAGAGATCTTGAAAATGTAAATTCAATAATTATGTCATTTTTTTTTAGATTATTTTGATGAGATGAAAGAATATGGCCCAATTCATATTCTGTGGTCGGCTTCAGAAGAAGATCTGGTTGATACTCTGAGAGGTGTTGCCAGTTGCATTGACAAATGTTGTAAGGCCACTGAACAGCGCTTGTCTGGACTTTCTGAAGCCTTGCTTCCTGTCGTACATGAATATGTGCTTTATAGTGAAATGTTAATGGTAAGCGCACCTAATTATAATTTTTCCACAGTCTCTTACCTGATTCTAAACTCTATAAAGGCAATTTCTGTTTGTTTTTAACTACATTTGTCCTATCCTTGCAGGATGTTGTGCATGTAGATTCTTCTAATATTTGTTCGCTCTGAACATGAATAGATGAATGGAAGAACTTTTAGAAGACAGGACTACTCAATAGCAACACCAACCATTTAGAAGAATAACAGATTCAAAACATCCCCAGTTAACATTCGCTTGGAAAATGATTAGTTTTCCAACCTTTTAAAAATTTTATTTAAAAAAAATTCTAGTACATTGGAGATTTCTTTTCATGAGAGTTGGTTACCTGCTTCTGGGTACATTCATTTTAACAGTTATTCAGCCCTTGTACATAGAAAGTACATGGTAGGATCTTGATGTTTTCTTTTGCCACTGGTTGCTTCTAAAAAGAAATCATTCAAGTTAAAATGGTTTTCTCCTACTCTTTGTAAAGGATTTTATTTCTATTCTATCTAAGTTTTGCATTTTGCCTCCTTGGTTCAAGTTAAGATTACTAGATATTTGGAATTTAACAGTGCTCTCTGCAAAGTTATGTTTTTCATCCAGTATTATACTATGCCTATGGTACTTTGCAGTCAAACTGGCACGATCTGGTCTTTGTTTTTGTTTGATGGTAGAGAAAGGAGTTCTCTGACATTCAGACATTGTTCCTTCTGCCATTTATGATTGGAACCATGTCTGGTTTCTGGTGTTGTGTACCTTTGATTGCTAGGATTTTAGCTTTGCTAGGATTTTTAGCTTTGTTTCTGTCTTGATCAGAGAAGGTGTTTTAGCCTTTCAGCATGAAATTGCTTTCCCCTATTCATCATATTTAAGCTTCCTTTGAGAGAGCTATTAGCTATTGCATGGACATTCAGGTTTCGGTTGTTATCTGACTTTATTGGTATCTTCTTATAAATAAACCTGGTTTCCCAAAGGCCTCTAATGCTTCCCTGCTGAGGAGTCTCCTACTTCTGAGTCAATTTCCTTGGCCACATCTGGTTTTACTTCATTATTGATCATTCCTTTTGTGGCCCTGCAGAGAAAACCAATTTGTATATTCACTTCTTTTAATTAGTCTTTTCCTATACTATGTCAAGATGGAAATTATGCCAGTGAAATCTTATGTTATTAAAGGTGTAGAAAATCATAACAGTAACTAGAAATAATTATTGTATAGGTCCTTAATTAATAGAATTGTTTTATAGACTACTATGATATAATCAGTATCGTTTATTTTGCATTTCTGGTTCTGTTTTATATTGAAATGTTTACTCCAAACTTAAATAATGAACAGTAATGCCTTGATAAAATGATTAAAGTTGTTTAATATTTTTCACTAGTTGTCTTGTGAAGCACCCTTTTACAACATATCTGTACATAGGAAACCCAGTACTTTATATTTATAGAAACAGACCTTAAATATATGAAGCTAAATTACAGTTTGGGTCATTGGATTACAGAAAGGAAGGGATTTCTTGACATTAATAGTCTCTTAAACACTGCAGTAAAAATACTGAAACATGGAATTATGTTTATTCAAGAAGACAAGATGGAACTGTCAACATAGAGGCCATGATTTCTCATCAGAAATTTTACTAATGAATGAATGTTTATACATTTTGAGCTCAATGAATAGCTTAAGATAGGAATGCATCCTTCAATTTTCTGATTCCCACTGTGATTTCCTGTTTTTGTTAACTGCCCTTTTGAGGTCAGATAAGGGGGCTTCCACTGATTTCCAGGTGAATACCCATGTGACTCCTGCTATACCTGGTATATCCATTGATTTTGTTTGTTTGTTTTATTATTTGCTCTTTTTTAAAAATGCTCCATCAAATGTTGGACATGCATACAATGCTTTAATTTATAAAATGTATATTGGGAAAACTAATTAAATAATTATAATAAATAATTTTAAAAAAATATTTGTTTATAGTTAAGACTTGAAACATGAATCAACTTTTTGAATGTGTTATATTCTCAAAGGAAGGATAGCATGGGGAATATATTCCTGAGGGCTACTTATGTTCTGAATTGTATACTATTGTTATAAAAAGATTATTAAAACCAAGTGTAAGTTATTTGTATCCTTATGTTTCAATATGAAGGGTGTTATGAAGAGAAGAGACCAAATACAAGCAGAACTGGATTCCAAAGTTGAAGCTTTGACCTACAAAAAGGCAGATACTGATCTGGTACGTTTTCAAGTTTCTTGATATGTTCATGTGGAATTCATTGTCTAAAATTTTTTTTTGTACTGTAGAGCTTCATTACATGATTTAGTATCACTTGTCTCTTGGCTGCCTCAGATCCTGCCGCTTCTCACATAGCAAGTATGGAGGTGCAAGAGTTAATTTTTAGTCTACTTAACATCCATTGCATTCTCTCTGAAGGATGCTTTTTACATTTTTCTTAAGGATTTAGATTAGCATTAGGTATGCTAGGTGAGTGGGGAGTCCTTGAACTACCCCCGACCCTTCATTCTCTTATATTATTGTAGCCTTCCTCACCCTGATCTGCTCAGGGATTTGCATCCTTCCTGCCTTAATTTTCTCCCTAGCTTTAATCATTTTGTAATATATGATTTCCTAATTGATTTTCTTTACATTTCTCTTTCTCTCTCTCCATGATCTAAACACTTTAGCAGCAGGAATCATTGATTTGTTCATTGAAGTATTCCCAGCTCTTGGACCACTGCCTGAAGTGTGGTGGTCACTCGATAGGCACTGGGGGAAGAAATAAAAATTGCAGTGACTCCTCTGTTTCAGGAGAACATTTGAAGGCTTGAAGCAAGATGTCTCTGCAAAACCAACTTTGTGCAAAGCTCTGGGATTTCACTAAAAATCGACTATGAATTATACCCTTGTTTCTTATGTATTTTCCAAAGTGAGATTCTATTCTGCTGAGTGGAATGTGAGTGGGGAGTAGTGGGCTGCAATGGACAGAGTAAGACTTAGGAATCTGGGAGAGAGAAAAGCAGATAACCTAGTACTGGAGTAACTAGTACTCAAGAGAAAAATCGTATTTATTTTACCTTAAGATGAGAAAAGAGGGAGGGACCCCAAGAAAAATGATTAACTGTTTTATCCAAGAAGAAACTTGTGTATGTAAGTGGTGTATTTTCATTTAATAAATTAGAAGGAAAAATGTATATTTTTAACTTTCAGATTTGTTTTTATTTGTTAAAAAATTTAAAGAATTTGACATTAGGGGTTGGATAAAAATTTGCTATTGATGAAATACTAGAGAAAGTATTGTAAAATTTCATAATAATAATAACATGACTTAAAAACCAGACATCTATTCAAAAAGGCCTATGTTCATAGTTTTTAAATGAAAGGAAGATAAGTTGGGATTGTTCCAACAAGAAAAACAGAAAAAAATAGCTTAGGTCCACATATACATAGGTTTTCCCTAATCAATTAAAACAAAACAAAACAAAAAAATGCATATTTTTTTTCATTTGACTTGTGAAGATTTTTTTCTTTTGCCATATAAATTTTCCTTGATATCTCAATATAGACTACTGATCACTCTGTTTGTATGACTTTGTATGTGCCTGTCATGTCCACTGTATTTAATATCTAAATAGCTACTGTCATAATATGACATTTAAGGTAGAGGTGTTCAGTATATAGCAGCTATATTGTAAGCCTGGAGGTTTGGAACTTGATTATCTGCATTATATCCTAAAAGATACTTCTAATTAATTAAGGATTTGAAGTGGACACATTTAACAAAATCATTGCAATTATTTTTTGTTACCCATCAAAACAGATCCTTCCTAAAACATATAGGGACTGATTTAATGATTTTTGAATGTCACCGTTTACATTTCAAATACTTCATTTGTTTTCAAACCTTATCCTTCCAAATCCCTATGTG
Source organism: Glaucomys volans (assembly GCA_020662805.1). Classification (NCBI taxonomy): domain Eukaryota; kingdom Metazoa; phylum Chordata; class Mammalia; order Rodentia; family Sciuridae; genus Glaucomys; species Glaucomys volans. Next base: position 255,792 of record JAJEJO010003016.1, read on the forward strand.
ATATGACGGTGTCTTTGGGAGAAACCTTCCAGAGTTAATCTGAAAATGAACCTGCCAGGAATGGTCGCTGAACAACCAAAGGGAAGTTGCTTAGAAATATGCAGGATAGGGTCACCATGGAAACCCGCCCTTGTGAGGTCCTTCTAAGGAGCAGTCCTTTGCAATCACCATGGCGACCCTGGCAGAGAACTGAATATAGCAATCTGCCTGGTTGTTTACCATGGCAACTCAGACTAGGGCCACTTTGGAGACAACCCTGAGGCCATTTCTATGGAGACCTGCCAGGGCTGCCTTCAAAGGCTCCATCAAAGTCACCTTTGGGTGGGATGCTATGTGCAAAGCCAGTCAAGCAAGTCGTAATGAAAAAGTGAAATGAAACTCTACCCAGAGGGACAAAAATTAGGAAGGCTATAATTATTGGGTAGAATGATAGTAGTGACATAACATTCCAGAGGTTATATTGAATGTATCAGTTGACCCGTATGCGGGTTTCGTGGTATGCAAATACAAGGATCTGGTCTTTTTACTTTGTCTATAACTTGGTATATTCCTAAATGAGCAATAATGGCATTTTGGATACTTTTACTTATCACACAAATATGACTACAAAAGGTAAGTGTGTTTTCCAAAAATGATGTTCAATAATGAGTTCCTTGATTCTTTACCTGGCTAGTTAGAAGTGTCTGCTTTTTAGAGTTTGTGGTTTATAGTTCTTCTCTCATAGCATAAAATTAAGGTTTCCAAATGACCTCTACTCAGTAAAGACATCTAAAATACTCATTTGAAGGTCAGTTCAACTGTTTATTTAGAGTTGTATGTAGGCTTTAGATTTAGATAGAACTAGGATCAAATCCTGGCTTATCTACTTATTAATTCTGTGACCCAGGAAAAGTTTCCTAAGTTCTTTTAGCCTCTTTTTATCATCTTCCATTAGGGAAAGTTATCAGTTTCTTCCTAATAAGCTTTTTTAAGGATTACATGATAGAATGCAAGTATATTGCTTGGATTATAATAAGCACTCAGTAGTTGTTAGCTGCTATATTTTGATGACTATATAAAACTGATATTTGAGATGAGTCTTGTAAGATGATTAAGAATTGTTAATTGAAGAGGGGAGAAGATATTTTAGGAGAATGGATATTATTAAAAGTAGTAGAAGTTCAGAAAGCATGTAAAATTGGGGCAAAAAAGATTGGTATGTATGGGGAACAGGGTACATGTGAGATGAGTTTGAAAGAAGAGTAGGTGGAAGATATCAACTTCTGTCTTTTAGAGAATGAGAGGCAGCACTAGTGACTGACATTTCTAGCTTGGAAGGTGGCAAATAGTTGCTCCTCTAAACTGAACTTTAGAAGAAGAAAGAAGAAAAAATTTGGAGATGTGCAACTTCATGTCATCATAATATGACATTTAAGGTAGAAGTTTTCAATGAAAACTTTAGAACAAATTTTATTGAATGCCTAGAATGAGAATCACTATTCTAATCCATGGGGTAGCAGCTTTTAAAAAAGTAGGTCTTTTTGAGGCTTCATTCTAGTGGGTGGAACAAAAACCAAAAACTAATAAATAACTAACTAAAATTTGTAGCATATTGTTTGTGTTTTTTTGTTGTTGTTGTTGTTTTGTTTTGTTTTTTTCTCATGGTGCTGGGGATTGAACCCAGGGCCTTGTGCTTGCGAGGCAAGCACTCTACCAACTGAGCTATATTCCCAACCCCTGTAGCATATTGTTATATGATAAATATGGAGAGTTGGACATGTAAAATTGGTGTGCCTACCAGATACCCAGATGGAGACTTTAAATAGAGAATTATATGCAAAACCCATGGGTTAGGGGAAGGATCCAGCTAGAGATGCTGTTAGTAATGGATGGTGTTTAAAGTCATGAGATTAGTTGAGGTCAGTAAAGGAAGAGAAAAAAGAGAAGAAAGAAGTCCTAGACTTGTTGGCATATTCCAACATTAAGAAGCTAATGATAATGGAAGAATCAGAGAAGAGGCTGATGAGAAGGAAAGGAAATTTATATAGCTTTGGCTACTGGTAGGTAATTGAGTCAGTATGAAGGTGAATTAAGCAAATCTAATTAGGGTCATTCAATGTTTTACTTCTCCATTTATGATGCATTAAAAAAGCAATTTGATGCAGAATAATTAGCATGAATATAGATAAAAGATTTCCAGAGATTTCAAGAGTTGTGTTATATAATGATAAACTGGTAAAGATGATAGTCAATGAAATAGATAGTGTTCATTGGAAGTAAGAGAATTTCTTCCTTGCAGTAAAGGTATAACAACAACTGAGGTTATGAGGAAAACTAAGATATTTGGAGGAGCTGTGGGTTTTGCAGTTTGGTTGTAAGTTTTCAGTCAGGGCTTCTGTTTGAAAATGCTTATTCACTTTGCTACTTAACTGTAAAATAAATAAGGTTCATCTGTGCTGCTAAATAATGCTCCATATCCATTTTATTTTTATTTTTATTTTTGAATGGATGATTTATAGTTTCCTACTCAAAGCAGCATTCAAATATAAATGAATATGAATACATTTGACATTTAGCAATATGTGCATAGACTCTGAAATTTGAATCTAGATATAATGCCATAGCTGTTTAGCAGTATGTTTGTGTGAGCAAAAAATGCATTTTCATAAGATCATTATAATGTGGATTTGCATATAGCCACATTCAGTAGATGCAAACAGATAGCAAATTTATTCAGGCTGGTCCTTGCTCTCTCTGTGTGATTTGCTATTTTTGAACCAGTGTTTTACTCTCAGCCTCAAATGGTGGTTATTAATTTTCAAATGATCTTGGTAGTATACTAAATACTGTGCAGAGCAAGATTGCTTTCTTTCGAAGTCTAGGAAGTTTATAAAAAGGATAACATTGATATAGGAAGTTTTTATCATGGCAAGAAATGGAGGTTGTCTCTCCTTAGATATTTGCTGGCTCATCTGTCTTTCCTGACCTTTTTATGAAGTTATTTTTTTTGTTTGTCTCATTTTCTAATATGGGCCATTTTTCTTTCTTTTTGTCTTCGTGCTTGTATGTGTGTCTCACACAGATAAATGGCCATGTGCACATGTAAACATACACATGCTCACATGGCAGTGAAGAATATTATGGTTCCTCTGCAAGGAAAAGAGCCTTTTTTTTTGTCCATTTTCTTTCATCAGGTTAGCCTATGGAGCATCCAGCAAACTTCTCCTCAGGTCTTGGGTCAGGAATGTGAAAAGTCACAATCAAACTAGGAGTGGTAATGTTACCATTGAAATTGACTTAGATTAGCTACAATGCACCCCCAGGTTCAGATACTAAAAACAAACAAACAAACAAACAAACAGCTTTATCTTCAGAAAGTAAGAAGGGGAGATGATTGATTCTGGATTTAAAACAAAACAAAACAAAAAAGCAAATACCACCCCCTCCCCATACACACACACACACCACACACACATACACGCACACAAAGTGTAGCAGCATGTTGAATTCACATGCACACAGCTGGATGGGAGTTTAGGATGGGTGGATGAGTGATTCTGTAATCCAGAATAAGAATCCATAGCAGGATTCTTCCCCCAGAGGAAAGTACCAGGGAGTGCTAGATTTCCTTCCCATCTGTACCTTCTCTGGCTAGCCTGTCATTCAGGACTTTAGGGCTTCTATCATGGGGAAAATCCATGTGCTCCTGTCCATAGAAATTCGTAAAAAATTAACTTTAATAAAGGTAATAATACGTGCTTGATTGAATAGTGAAAAAGCTCCATCTGCCCAATAAACAAAAATCTGTTGAGCCAGTAATCTCTAGCTGGAATTTCAGTATTTGGGCTTTTTCTATTTGACTGTTGTTTTTTTGGCCTATGGCATTTCCAAGTAGAGCAGTCCTTGAAAAAGGTATTTAATATAAGGTCTTAATTCCAATTGATGGATTTTGCATGATTTAAACCACAGCAGTATGTGGCAAAAAGTCAATGTTGCCTTTGCAGTTTTGGGCCAGTTAAAGTCTTCTTTAGTTTCCTCAGCTATTAAAGAGGTGGGTAATATCTTCCTGTTGTTAAACCAGCATATGGAAACCCTTAGCCCAGTCCTTCCCCAGAATTAGGTTATAAGTAATTTTTAAACAATCTTAGAGGAACTTTCTTTGGAGTATATACTGTACATTTTCTTCTTCCAAATCAAAATTTGGAAAGTGGTAGCTGCAGTCCTCCTTTTTAGAACTTTGTATTGCTTTAAGAAAGGAAGGAAAACAAGAAAGGGTGAGAGGGAGGGAAGAAGGTAAGAAAGGAAGAGGAGGGAGGAAGGGAGAGAAGGATCCTAAAAAGGAGGGAGGGAGCAATTTGCTTGAGTTGCATGGTGTCCACCCCGCTTGACCCACTCCTCTCTCTAGGCCATTGAACAGATCCTTTAGTGTATCTGAATTTATATATAGCCTATCAAAACATGGTGTTTTGAACTCCTGTGGAATTGTTTAAACTAAATTATGCTTGGTATTGTATCATTGCTGTATAATGAAGGACATTTTAAGGAGAACCATAAATCCATTTATGAAAAGCATCAGCAACACTGAATGCTTTTTACTTTTCCTTTATATGATCTCTGAGAAAGGCTTTGTTTACATCTCAGCACCAGCAATAGAGTTTCATCTCTCTTGAGTAGTGGGTTCTCAGCTTGTTCATATCTATGTTTGACACCCAGTCCGGTCCCACTTTGTAGCCCTCTCCTCATATCCATACAAGTTCACATCAGTTGTTTCTTTTGGAATCTACAAACCACTACTTGTCTGTTCTGAATATAGACTTAAGGGTGGGATGGCTTCTGTCACTGTTACCCAGAAAACTATCAGGAGATATTTGAGGGTGATTCTACTCCTTCCAAAATTTAACTGATGCAATTTGCTCAGAGAAGGAGTGCTGATTAAGGTATACATTAAAAGAAAGACCACATCACCTTACAGTCTTGAATACGGCCTGTGTGTTACGGTGGGAAAGTGTGAAAGAAGAGAGAAGACAAGCAGTGACTGTGGGAAGAGGCGAGTTGTAGATAAAGTTCTAAAAAAGATTGTAAACTCTGTGTCTTTCCCTGGAAACATTATTATTTTTTCTTCGTTGTCTTCAGTGCAAAAGAACAAGAAACACAGGGATACGTAAAAGGAGTAGTTTAGATTTCCCTGTCATTTTTATCTGGATTTCAAGTAATTATACTTTTGGTGTCTTTAGGATTTGTGGTTTGCTTTGTGGGGTTCTCCCACCGTGAGTATAACAGTTTTAACAGCTGTCCTATGTAGAAATCAAAATAGATTCAATTTCTTTTTAATTCAAACATTTTGTTAATAAGAAATGTGTCCTGAGGGTCTGTCTCACATATCTTTTTCACTCAGGGCCCTGCCTGGGCACTCAATAAATATTTGATTACACTTAGAACAAGAACACACTGGGAGCCAGAAACCTGAAGAGGGCTCTGATTTGCTTTTATTTAACTTGTGACCTTAATCAGACATTAATTATACTTTATCCATGAACTTGCAGAAATAATGCTCAAAGAAAGTTTTTCAAAGACGTTTTTAAATCTAGAATGTGTGTTACTGATAATTTTAGTATGTTACAGTATGAAAATGTAAAATATTAGACAATACATAATGGCATCCTAAAACATAATTTTAAAGTATGAATAGTTTAAACAGTATTGAAAAATTAAAAAATTATATTTCTATGAAGAATAGAACCAGTACTCTTATTTATTTTTTGATAGCATAGTGCAATATCACTACATTAAGTCATTGTGATTTATTTTAGATTTCTAGGCCTTAGAGACTCAGCTGTTTCTATTGAGTCTTTGCCAGTTGGGGAGTCAATTTAGTATGAGGAAAATGCACTAATCACATCACCATTCAACTTTTAAAGAAGTTCTAGGCCCAAACTAGTGCTTTCCTTCTGTAGCCATATTTAACATCTTTTGACTCTTACCCTTCGGTAAGCAATCCTATAAGGTAGATAGTAACTTCTGTTTTCATAGATCAGAAAGTTGAGATCTAGCAAGTCAGTCAATGTTATTGATTCCTTTACTGTCCAAGCACTGGGAGGAGGGAAACTGCAGTGAGCATGACTGACTAAACCCTTCTCCCAAAGAGCTCACTGGCCAGTGGGAGGAAACTGAAAATAAGCAGAGAAAAATGCTAAACAAATATAATTTTAGATAGTGACAAGTGCTACAAAGAAGATAAAACAGATAATGTGATAGTACCAGGAGGGGAGGGGAACTTTAGCTAAAGTGATCAGAGAAGGCCTCTGTAGGTAGGCAACACTGAGAGGAGAACCAGGATGATAAGGGGCAGCTGATGCAGGTTTTGGAGCAGTAATGGAAAAGATAAAGGATCCAGGAGAGAAATGAGAATGAGATCAGCCTGTGCTGGGAGCCTGGTTACATCTTGTGGTATAGACAGAGGGGTCAGGGCTGCAGCAGGACTGAAAACAAGCAGAGGAACATGTAGGCCTTGGGTTTGGCACTGGTTGCAATGGAAAGTGCCTGAGAAGTTTTAAACAGGGAAAGTTATGATTTGATATGTTACATGTAACATGATATGTTACATTAAAGTTCATATTGAAGTGACAGTCTTCAAGTATAGCCCAAAGATTTTTTTTTTTTTCCTTGAACAACTGGAGATGGTTTTAAACTTTGTGCTTATGACCCCTGGGTAGTGTGCGTTTCTCATGAACAAGGACATGCTCCTGTATAGCCATAATATAGTCATCAACATTAGAAAGTTATTGTTGATCAATTCCTAATATCTAATGCTAAGATCCCAATCAAGTTTTGCCAGGGTTCTGTAATGCTCCCAACTGCTTTTAGTTAGATATCTTCTTCAGTCTAGACCAGTTTCTTTGTCTTTCCTTGATTTTCATGAACATTATAGCTTTGAAGATTACAGGTGGATGATTTTGTATAATGCCTCCAATTTTAATTTGTTTGATATTTCCTTGTGATTAGATTTAAATGGTCAATCTTTGGCATCTGTTAGGCAATGCTGGAATCTTTTCATTGATTCCTATTAGATAGACTATGGTGTTTATTTGCCCCATGTATGATGGTATTATCTTTGATCACTTATTAAGGTGATGTCTGCCAAGTTCTCTGTCATAAAATCATTCCTTTTCTTTGTCTTTAGCAAAGATTTAGTAGGGAGCTATTTTGAGACCAGATATTCCATATCTTATCATACTTTTAAACTTCCAGTTTATTTGTTTGTGTATATTTGTGTTTGCTTATTTCAGTAAGTAGATTTTCATTCATTATTATCATTAATTATTTGTATACATGAATTGCCCTCAGTATGGGCAGTGGGACCATCTTCAAGTTGGCTTCTAGGACCTTTTGATGTATTCCAGCATTTTGAACTCCTCTTTGCTTCTGATGCAATTAAATATTGTGGGTTCTTGTATTTACCTGCTTCAGCCTTGAGATCAGCCATTCTCTAATAAGCCCTGGTTCCTTTCAGTGAAAACATTACATTTAGAGTACAATGTCTTGTCATTAGATATATTCACTGCTATAGAGTTATCACCATCCAAGACCTGAGTACACAGAGCCAGGGAATATATATACATGTAGTCACAGCTCCCCTTTTTTTATATCTATATTTGTTTTTCTATTTATATACACTCATCCCTTGTGTCTTCAGGGGATTGGTTCCAGGATCCTCCTTGGATATCCAAATCTGCAGATGCTCAAGTTTCTACTATAAAATGGTGTAGTATTTGAATATAACCTACATCCATCCTCCTGTATAATTTAAATCGTTTCTAGATTACTAGTAATACTTAATACAATTTAAACAATGTGTAACCACTGTTACACCATATTGTTTTGGGGAATAACACAAGAAAAGTGTCTGCACATATACGGTGCGGATACAATGTAACTTTATTTACAAATATTTTTGATCCATGTTTGGTTTAATTCAATGTGGTAGAACTCCATGGATACAAGGGACTGGGCGGATATTTAAAAAGGGAGTTTACACCAGTGCCTTCTGTTTTAATCCAGTTATTAGGATTAAGTCTAGGTTTCTTTTCCATTTGTAGTTACCTTCCTGATTGAGAAGTAGGATTCCATTTTTCTTTATGTCTACCTCTCAGTCCCCCAGAATATAAACCATCTTGTGTCATCCTCTTTCCTAAGTAGGGGCACCCCTCATTCCACTTGGGCTTTTTGACTCTGACCTGGGTCATGTCCATCTGAGAACCTCTGCCTTAACACTCCAGTGTTCTGTTTCCCCAGTCCCCCCATGTTTGCTGTCCCCCAATGCAGTTCCCTCCCCACCACCAGGCCCCTTCTGCAGGTACTGTCTCCTTATCTTCCTATTTTGCCTCCTGCTTGAGGCCATCACAGCTTTGCCTTCCTTCTTTACGAGCAGGGCCACCAGCCTTGCTTTGCAACCCCTGAATTGTTAGGACCAAGTTGTTCAGAAAGGAAAAAGGAAGAGCTGATACTGGTTTTCAAATGCTCAGTGTTTTTCTTGCCTGAGAAACAGAAACTTGTGTTCAGAGTCCAGTGCAATGGGAAGGAGGTGATGCTGGCTCAACCTTGGCAGGCAGTAGTAGATATTTTCAGAAGAAAGATTAAGTGCTTGGCCCAGCTATGTAGCTAGTTAAATGGCAAAGCCAGAACAACAACCTAACCTTGTACTCCCTGATCACTTATAGATGCTTTCTTTTCCCCTGGTGGGTAGTTTCAAGTGGAGGGACAAAAAGATTTCAAGGCAAAGTGACATTTACCTGCTACTAAAATCAAAACAAAAAGAAATTTTAAGGATTTAATGCTTTCCTCTTTTGTCCCCCCCCCCCCAAAAAAAAGAGAAAAACTTGGAATTCATAGTAAATTAGAAATTGCAACTTGAAAGTACTTTGGAACATGTAGAGTTACTATGACCTCAGAAAGTGGAAACCCTGTTTTCCTTTCAAGGAATTATTTTTACTTTAAATTTAACAGTTTAGTTGAATAAGAAAAGGTTTATGAATTTGGTAGCACTCAGGACAAAACTAGTTCAAAGTACTCCCTCAAGGAATCATCTCAAGAGCTGTATTCTAACCAGGTCAACAAATCATGCTAAAATTAATGATAATAATAGCTAACATTTCTAAACAACTATTAAATGCCAAGAAAAGTTTGAATCTACCTGTATTGTGTCATTTACATCTCACAAAATATAAAGCACTGTTATTTTATTTTATAAATGTGTTAATTGAAGCACAGAGAAATAGTTACTGGGTCAGCATTGCACTTGTGTGAATTACTCTGGATATTGTGCTGTTAACTGTATTTGAAAACAGTCCACCTCAACTCTTTTGAGTAGGCTGCTGCCCTTTTACCCATGGCAGAAACCACTGATCCATCATGGCACTCTACCTGAGCCCAGAAAGATCCTCTAAAATATTTATCCATGTTCTTCAGATAACTGATGCCAGTCGATTAGCATTTGCATGTATGATAAAATCTGCTTGCCATTCTTGTTGAAGAGCATTATTGGTTGCTTCCAATATTCTCTCACAACACAATGACATTTTTAATGAGTACAGTTGTCCTTAGTGTCCATGGGATTGGTTCAAGGACCCCTGCAGATACCAAAATTTGCAGATGCTCAGATTCCTTATACAAAATGGCAGATCATATACAAATAACCTAAACATCTCCTCCCATGTACTTTAAATAATCTCTGGATTACTTACAATTCCTAATATAATGAAAATGTTATGTAAAGAGTGGTTATACTATATTGCATAGGAAATAATGACAAAGAAATGTCTGTACATGTTCAGTATGGATCCAATTTCTTTTTCTTGAATATTTTCAGTCCTTGGTTGGTTGAACTTATAGACACAGGACTCTTGGATAAGGTGGGGTGACTGTATTTACTTTAGATTAAATTGACTCTGCCTTCTTTTTCTCAGTCAAAAAGAGGGCTGGAAATAAGTTTAAGAGACCCAGTGTTTTTGTCTTAATGTATCAGTGGTTCTCACAAACTGTGTCTGGGCGAGTTTATATATTTCAAAATATATAAACTAATGATTCTGTTCTTCCCAGGAGGCCCTCTTAGAAGTGTTTAATCTAAAATTAGTTAGCAAGTGGACAGAGATATCAAGGAAATGCATTTAAAATAAAATCTTAACATAGTAAAGAACTTGTGGCAGATTCTTGCACCAGAAAAATGCTATAAATATTATGAGTATTCTGTAACTGAAGGAATGAAAGGGGCATGCACTTAAAATAGGTAGCAAGAAAAGTGGCAGGTGTGATAATCACCTATCATACATAAAAGCATAAATGCAAGGCTGCCCTGACACAAGTTTTCCAAAGAAGATTCTATATCAAAAAGTGAAAGTTTTGTCCAATCTCCAATTTCTAGTTAGCGTTTTTGTATTAGCTTACTTATGCATATTTAAGATCACACATGTGAACATATCACTATTAACATACATTAAATATATTAATTTAGAAATATCATCTTTTTCAAGTCTCGTGTATTCTCAACACTTCTTTTGGGTCATCTAACATTCTCTTATACTGGAAGTGGAAATACACACAGGCAGTTCAACAATCAGGAAAAAGGAGCTCAGAATCTCTGTTTCTGTACCTCATTTTTTGAGTCCAGATGCAATGTGTCCCTACAGGTTTACCGCCAGCCACCACTACTCATTTTTGCAACATTAGGAACTTTAGTATTTCATTTGTCCCATGAGATATTTGCTCTTGATCCCTAACATAATTAATTGATATTATTTGTTGCTTTAAAAAAAAAAGTAAAACAATTTGTTCAAATAGGTAATATATTCACATGATTGAGAATTCTTAAATTAAAAAAACTTGATATGGTGCTATTTCCTCCCTGTCTTCATAGCCTGCCCTGTTCATGCTGCAAACACATTGCCAGTTTCTTCCATATCCTTCCAGGTTTCTTTGCAGATATACAACAAATACAAATGCACATTATAATTTTTCTTGTCCTATGTATGTGGTAATATGTTATAATGATTTCTGCACTTGGCTTTTTAAATATAATAACAAACCTTGGAGATTATCCCATTTATTGGCCTTTTACAGTTACATGATACTTCATTATATGGATGTTCTATAATTTATTTAACCTGACCCATGCTAGTAAATATTTATTTCTAATCTTTTCTTCTATAAACAGTGCTTCAGTGAAGAACCAATCTTGTACATATATTATTTTGTAAATGTACTAGTAAATCTGAAAAATAAATACCTAGAAATGAAATTTCTGAGTTGAAGGATACTTAACTGTGATAGCACTTTTCCCAAATGTGTTTTCTTGGGCAAGTTAACTTCTCAATTACTGGATTTCTTAATTCGCGAAATAGAAATAATAGTGCCTAGCTTGTATGTTAACTCATTTGAGGTGCTTGGAATAGTGCCTAGCACATGGGAAGAGCTAACATACTTAACTGTTTTTACCACCAAATTGTTCTCCAAGGGCAGAGCTATTTACATTCTCCTCTGCTTGCTTATTTCTGCACCCAGCCTTGTCAGTGCTATCAAACTGTAGATTTGTTACCATCTGAAATGTGAAAAATGTTATTCCATTGTAGGTTTCCTTTGTGTGCCTCTTAATAAAGAGTAGCATAAGGATTGTTTCTCATGTCTACGTAAAAATTGTATTACTCATTTTGTGATTGTCTGTTTTTGTTCATGAGATCCTATTCTTGTTCTTGCTTTGATTTTTAAGGGCTTCTTATTAGGGAAATTAGTTTTTTATTTGTCATTCATATTTTAATTTTTTCATGCTGATTTTTGCTATGAAGATTCCTAAATTTTATAAAGTCAGATTCATCTTAAGGATTTTGTTTTAAGACTGAGTTAGCAAATAGATAGGAAGTCTTCTACTTCACCTGAGAGAAGAATTGTTTCATGGTTTCTTACACTAACTTTTTGGGTTTCCCTTTTTATTTTTGAAACTTTGAGTCATTGGGAATTAATTCTAGCTATAAATATGAGGTTTCAATTTAACTAAAATATATATTTAAAGGTGACTATCTAGTTTTGCCAAAGCTAGTTATTGAATAAAGGCATTTTCCATAGTGATTTTTGATGCAACCTTTGAAATATACACAACTTTTGTTTTTTCATACATACCTATTTTAAGACTTCCATATGTTCCCTTCATCTGAGTGTTGGGAAATGCTCCAGGACCATACTGTTGAGGTTTTAGAATATGTTTATATGGGTAGGAAGATTTGTCTACCCCTGCGCATTGCTCTTCTTGTTTGTCTGTTTATAGTGCTTTTAGAAGTAAATGTTAAAATATTTATAAAGCTAATAAAACCTTTGAATTATGAGGTCATTTTCAGAAATAATTACTCTGTTATTTCCTTCTTATCAAAAAAATCACACCTAATTCCACCAGTAGACTTAGTATATGTATCTGAAATTACTATTAATTGAGTTTGCTTATTTCTTTTTTTCAGAATGAGGTAGCTGAAAAAATACTCAGTAATATTAGAACATTTCCATGAAAATGAATAAAAGCAATAAATAAAATGGAAGCAACATAAGTAAAGAATGCTTTTGGGGGGTGACTACAAACTCATGTACTAGAGCACAGATGCTTTTGCAGATCCTGCAAGTGAAAGAGTTATTTTTAATGTATAGTATGACTGATTGAATAAAAGTTTTAGCTCTGATAGGAATTCAAATGGAAAATAAATGAATATCTGAAAGAAACATCAGGGGAATTTGCTTGATTAAAAGTATAATGTGCATAGTACTATAACAAAGGTAACATAATATTAACTAGACTTTTTTGATCACATATTGTGTCAGCTTATTGTCACTGTGACAAAATACCTTATAATCAACTTATAAGGAAGAAAGGATTATTTTGGCTCGGTTTTGAAGGTTTCAGTCTATGGTTGGTTAGCCCTATTGCTTTGAGGCCTGTGATGAGGGAGTATGTTATGGTAGAAGCATGTGGCAGCTAACCTCATGATCACTGGAGGCAAATACAGAGAGGAAAGAGCAGCATCCCACAATTCCCTTTGAGAGCATGTCCCAGTGATGTAATATCTCCCACTGGGCCTGACATCCACTAACACCTTCCAATAGTGCTATAGGTTGGGAACCAACCTTTAAAACAGTGGCCTTTGGGGGATACCTATTCAAACCATAGCACATATGTATCACCTAAATACCTTTAAGCATATCTCCCAATATATATACATTTTCTGTTTGAAAATGACTTACATATACTACTTGTTAACTTATTAGACTTATAATAAGTAAGTACTTATTATATTTATAATACTTATTATACTTATTTACTTAAACTACTACATTCATGTATTTTATCTGTATTATAATAAAGTCTGCATGTAAATAGGTAGTAAAATATCTGAATAAGATTTGAGCATAAATGGAATTTCCATCAGGCAGCACTATTAGCTATCTTACGCATACCCTGAAGTTCATCCATTCTGTTTGGGAGTTTTACAGTAGGGTGAGGTTTGTATCACAAATTAGAGAACATGGACTCTAGGCAGAAGTTTCCAAATAAGTCACTTCAACCTCAATAAGCATTGTCAGTAAACTGGGAAAAATTATATTTACTTTATAGAGGTGTATTGAGAATTAAATTTATTAACATGTGTGGTATTATTTGGTTAAGTAGTAGTGAGTTAAATAAAAATAATTCATGATCTAAAATTATATGGCCTGAGCTAGATGTGGTTGCACATGCCGGTAATTTCAGCTACTAAATAGGCTAAAGTGGAGAGTTTGATGGTTCAAGGCCAGCCTGTGGAACTTAGGAAGACCCTGTCTCAAAATAAAACAGTATGAAGGATTGGGGATATAGCTTAGTGGTGAAGTGCTCTGGTTTCAATTTCAAGTACTGAAAAAAAAATTATGACTTTTGAAGGTCTTGGAAATAAATGATTCAGATTTTGGCTTTGAAATAATTTTTGACCTCAGAAAACCTAATGATAATAAGGTGTATTATTATAACTCAAAATAGCACATTACTCTTATGATTTGAGTATGTTCTTCAGAAAGAAATACAGAAAATTATCATGTTGAAAGATGCAAAAGACCTTGAATTTTGTGGTTCTTATTGTTTTATTTTTAAGGAGTCACATCATTTTTTGTTTGGAGGGTGTATCAGGGATTGAACTCAGGGACATTCAGCCACTGAGCCACATCCCCAACCCTATTTTGTATTTTATTTAGAGACAGGGACTCACTGAGTTGCATGGGGCCTCACTAAGTTGCCGAGGCTCTTTGAACTTGCGATCCTCCCGTCTCAGCCTCCTGAGCCTCTGGGATTACAAGCATGTGCCACTGCACCTAGCACATCATTTTTTTTAAAAAAGGTTTTTATTAATGGTACTCCTGGAAGCACCCAGAAAGAAACGGATCCCCTTTATTCCAATGTATACTTAGTGTGCTTCCGTTGTGCAGGAGATTCAAAGGAGATCTCTTCATTTCCTGGAATGCTACCATTTTAAATAACTGCCTTTCTGTGCCTACAGTATAACAAGAAATCATAATTATCATTTGTGAGATGTTAATGCTGTTGGAGGGGTTGGCTTGAAAGGTGATGCATCAACTACATTTGTGGGTGTTTTATGACTCAATGTGTCATTTTAGAAAATGCTTTTGTGTTTTACTGAACAAGTTACATTTGGATAACAAAATTAGCAATGGGTTTCAGAGAGAGAGGTTTCCACTTTTTGAGAAAAGTGTGTATTATAAAGCATATAAAGAAGGTACTACTTAGTAATCACATGTATGCCTGAGCAGCATTGTATAATCAAGCATCTGATTTCTTCAGACACATCTTACCTCTCACGAATCAGAAAATAATACAATTTTATTGTTAAGAGCCCTCTTATCTCTCCCCTGCAATTTAATTAATGCTTGTTAAGAAGAGGTAGCTGTCAGATTAAAATTGAATTTTTGAATTTTCTATTGTCTTCTGATGGAGTGGCAATCTAAATCTTTTTATTTAGGTATGTTATTTTCAAGAACTTTTCAAAATGATAATTTCCTAGCTTTTCTGATTGTGAAGAGAAATTTTTAGCATTTGAATAAATAGATTGAATGGTTGAGGGTTTTTTTTCCCATAAAAGGAAATAATGGAGAAGCCATTTAAAAAGGAAAACAATAATGATAATTTTAAGTAAGAATAACTATCATTCTCAAGTTGTACTATTTTGCGCATGAATTTTGTTGTATATATACCTTTATGGGTAGGTACCTGCTTAGTTAATTTTTTTGTGTGTGGTATTTGCAAATGTAAAGAAGTCTCTCTTGGAAAACTAGAAGGAGAACAAGTCTACATTCATCAATAACATTTTGTTTTCCTCATATTGTTTGTTCAGTCTACAAGTCTTTATCAAATCCCCATGTAGTGTAAACACTGGAGATAGTGGTGGAAAGATAGACATGTTGTCCCTCATAGCAGAGTTTACTTACCAATGGGAAAGTAAAGACAAAGGAATTGCTATTTGTAATGAATGTTAAGGAGATGAACAGTGGACTGAGATAGATCCACTATCTTTTGGTACATCCAAAAGAAGGGGAAAAAAACCCCATTTTCTAGATAAATGTTGTTCTGGGTGGGGTTATCTGAGGACTGCTATTTAAGCTGAATTAAAAGAGTCTTTGGCCCACACCCATGACCCATGCCTTGCCTGAAAAAGTAGCTTGAAGGCAGTCTTCAAGTGCTGGGAAAACTGGTGTGAAACTGGGTTACTCTGCCCTGATTCTCCCTCTAGTCCTGCTCCTGACTACTGTCCTCTATAAATACTAACATGCATACCAAAGGTTGCTATCTGTCCCTCTGGATATGGCCTGCATTCTTTTGAATGTATATTCCCTACTTTACCCCAAAAGACGTTTCTTCCTTGAGATAGCCTACATTCTCCCTTGAATATGTATCTGCTTTCCCAATTAAATATGTCTCTAAAATAAATAAATAAACAACAAACAAAAGAGAACTAGCCAGAAGATTTATTTTTTTAATTAGAGCATTATTGTTATATTGTAGTTGGGTTCATTCCAACAAAATCATACATGCATGGAATTCAATTTCATGTTTCTCTACTTTTTCGTCCTCTCCTCCTTCCCCCCATTTTCCTTCCTCTACTTTACTAGTCTTCCTTTCTATTTATTGATTTTTTGATTGGTTCTTTCTACCTACACATAAAGGTGAAATTCTGTGTGGAATATTTACATATGCACATCGAATGATTTTTTAAAAAGATTATTCCTCATTACTCCCCTTTCCCATTCCTCCTGTCTCCCTTGAGAGAGTAGATCTTCTAATCTACTGATCTTCCCTATATCTTTATGATCTCCAGTCCTCCCTTTTCCTTTCCTTTGTTTTGCTCTAGCTTCCACATATGAGAGAAAACATGTGACCCTTGATTTTCTGAGTCTGGCTTATTTTACTCAGCATGATGTTTTCCATTTCCATCTATTTACCAGCAAATGCAACAGTTTCACTTGCCTTTATGGCTGAGTAAAACTCCATGTGTATATATACCACAATGTCTTATTTTAAAATAGTTTTAAGTAGAGTGATTATTTAAATACTTCCTTACTAAGTGTAGTTTAATATCTCTCAATGAAGATCTTGTTTGATTTGTTTTTAAGTAATTTTCTTTTTGTTTTGTATTTACCGTAAATTTTATACATGAAAACATTCTATTGCCTAACTTTTTTTGGCTAAAGTATAGAAATGTAACTGACTTTTGCTTATTTATCTTATATTGGGGAATTTCCTAAATAATAATAATTATTATTATTATGTTATATATACCATTATATATAATTATGTATATTATATATTATTACATATAATTATTATTATCATTATTATACTGGGGATTGAACTCAGGGCCTTATTAGACAAGCACTCTACCACCAAGCTCTACCTCCAGGCCTTTTTGTTTTATTTTGAAAATTGCTCAGGTTTGCCTTGAACTTTGAGCTCCTTCTGCCTCAGCCTTTTGAGTAGCTGGTATTACAGGCATGTGCCAGAAATTCTGGAATCTAAATTTTTTTTAATTTTAATACTCTGTAGAATCTGGTTTTCTGTGTAGACAATACTATTGTGAGTGCATATTGGTCATTTTGTCTAATTTATTCAATTGTTATACCTTAGTGATTCTTTTTCGCTTGTTATTAAGCTAGTGAAAAAAGAGGTGACAATGTTATTAGTTATGTAAAATATTTGTATTACTCCTAATTCTAAAGTAAATGCTTTCAATATTCTTTCCATTAGTAATGAGGTATGTTATAGTTTTTTTTTCTTATATATAGTATTTTAAGCAGATTAGGACATTTCTTATCTATTCTTGCTTGACAAGAGGTCAATAAATGGATGTTAAATTTTGTTGAGTAGCATTTGGTATCTGCCCAGGTAATTTTCTTTTTTCCCTGTATTACTCTCTTATTGTGCTGATTTAATCTAATTGAAGTTTTCATTTTAGCCATACTTTGATGACTGGAGAAGACCCAAACTGGTCATTGCTGGATTTGGCTTGATCACTTATTTTTTTTTAAGGAATTTTGAAGTTACATGCTTGAATACAAATGATTTTAATTACTCTTCCTTGTACCAGAAATGCCAGTATTCATATCAAGGTTATTCTAGTCTCATAATTATCTATACAGTAGATTAATTTGTGTGAGATTGTCATTTTTGTTAATGAAGAGATAACTCATGATTCTGCATTAGGAATAGCTCTCAAGCTGTTTATACATTAGGGAATCAGTCATGATATTGGAGAGATCCTAAATATTAATCATGCTGACCATATGCCCTTATAAATATACTTGTACATAAAGAACTCATAGGGTGAGGATAATGGTTGCTTATTTGCCACTTGTTCTAGATTTTAATATCAGGGATAAAGTTTGAAGGATTGATGATTGAATATTCATCAAAGGTCATTCTCTCTAAGGGAGGTAGATTGCTTTTTAGTAGTGAGAGATCACAGGGATTGAGAAAAGTTTTGACTGGACATTTTCATCTGTCATCGGGCAACTGTTCCTAGAGAAATAAACTGCAGGGAAACTTTTTTCTCTACCCTTACTTTTTAGACCTGGTACCTTGACAACTAATTGTTTTAGCCAGCTTTTTTGCCACTATTTCCAAAAAGACCTGACAAGAACAATTTTAGAGGAGGAAAAGTTTATTTGGGGGCTCACCATTTCAGAGGTCTCAGTTCATAAATGGCTGGCTCCATTCCTTAGACCTTGAAGTGAGGAAGAAGATCATGGTAGAAGAGTGTGGAGGAGGAAAGCAGCTGGGAACATGGCACCAGGAAGCAGAGAGAGGGAGAGAGAGAGAATCTGCTCAAAAAGGACAAAATATAGAACCAAAAGGCACATCCCCAGGGAGCCACCTCCTCTATCCACATCCTACCTGCCTATAGCTACCACTCAGTTAATCGCTGTCAGGGAATTAATGTACTGATTAGGTTAAGGCTCCAATAGCCCAAATCATTTCACCTCTAAACTTTGTTACATTGTCTCACACTTAAGCTTTTGGGGGACACCTCATATCTAAACTCTAACAGTAATCATGGCAGTTAATTCCTCTAGAATTATCATGCCGAAGTATATTATTTATTAAATGTGTAGTTCAGAAGTCAGGCAATTTTACTTCTAACTCATATTTTAATGTGTTGTGTAGTTCAAACATTTTTCTGAAAGAGTTTACGTTTCTAGAGTGTGGGGAAGTTGGAATACGTGCACATGATAAATGTTAGACCCAATAATTCAAGTTTAAAATTTCTTTGAGATCTTTCAAAATTTCATGTGAGTACCACTACTCCATATTTATGTTAATTTAAAAGTATTTTTCTCTCTCCCTGCAAAATATTGACAAGATTATGCTCTGTTTATTCATGGCTTTGCCGATCCTCTGAGCCATTGCTGAGTATTGATGTGAGAATTAGAATCCCAATTTGAGAAACACACATTGAAGCCTTCCATATTGGTCTCATTTGTGAAGCTATCAGCCTTGGGAGGACTTTTTGATGTTAAGTAAAGATATGCCTCTATGAAGGAAGCGTTTCAGAAATTGAACGAGAAAGGAAGGAAAACATTTCACACAGGGGCGCTGTGCCTAGCATGGTACTTGGCACTTAGTAAGTACTCAACAGATAGTTGTTGGATGAATTAATATGTTTTCTAAAAACTGAGCTGTGGTAAACAAGAAAAGCTAAAGGCTGACATATATGTTTGGAAGTATAGAGGGTCTTTGCTTTTATTTTTCTTACTTTGCTAGGCAGGATTTTTTAGTTACTAAGAAATATAAAGTACTTGCTGGATCAGGGAAATTGTTCATTTGCATATTTTTTTTCTGAGGGCTTTATCATTTTGTAATTTTCATGATATTAATGCTTTTTGGATTAGAGAGGAATGATTTATTAAGATGAAACGGCTATTCAGTTCTTTGTATCTGGACTAATTTGTAGAAGGGCCTTATGAAATACCTTTGCTTAGACTTTTGGGCCTATGATCTTATCCCCCTGAGCCACCAACATCCTCCGGCCTATTGGGGCTTTGGGGGAGCTTTCTGGGCTTTTAATAAAGTAGCATGTTGTGTTCACTGTGACTCCTGTTCCTTTCTTATGCAGGTCTTTAGGGATTCCTTAATAGGAAAGTGAATGAGAGGGCAGATTCTGTCAGGACATTGCTGATACCCTGACAATATCCTCTCATAATCACCTGGAACTGCTCTAACCTTCACATGTTAGAAATGCCTAAGTTCCAGGCACACTGCTAACTCAGCATGCAAGATAATGCTGTAAAGTGAATGTTCTCTTAGGCAGACAATCCTGTGAAGTGAGTGCTTTTCTGTTTTTCAGATGAGGAAACCATAGTCTGTGGAGGATTTGACTTTGGTTGAGGTCTCAGTCCAGAATTTGGGACACTGGACTTCAAAGCCCATGTTTTGTAACAATGACCTGTGTGTGTGACTTAGGAAAATATTAAAGCAAAAAGAGGGAAGAAGAGGCAAAACTAACTTAATACCCCAAGGCAACAAAGAAGAAGTGTTATTCATCTTAGTTAAATAACAAGATGGAGCTGCCTGGTGGCAGCTTAGTGGAATCTGAGTCTTGATCTAGAGCCAAAGCCCTTCTCATTAGAAAGCAGGGATCTTACACTGAGTAAGGGCTAGCCTTCCTTCTAGCAGGGATACATCTTGTTCCCCGCATACATGACAGCTCTGGACATGTGTCCTGGAAATGAGGAAGCCACCCCATTTTATTGCATTTGATTGCTTACTTGTCATTATTAATGCATACCTTAATTTCATCAAGTAAGATTTAGTGAAATAAGAAATATTTACTGGATATAAAGAGAAATCATGAGAATTTTTGACTCTAGATATGATGGACTTCATAAAATTTAATTTGGAGGGTACTTCTTTAATTTCTGTAAAGAAAAGAAAACTCAGTGATAGACTCTAAATCAACTATTTAGGTGAAATAAGAGGAAATGCCCAAAGCAACGTGGATCCTAAGTCCCTGCCAGCCTTTAAGCTCCCAATGGAAGGGACTTCCCTTCTCTGTTTATCCTTGTTCCCTTAGTCATATGTCTGGGTCAATGCCTGGCTCATTGTAGGCACTTCAAAATAGATTCATTAACCAAATGAATATTTTTCACAAAATATATTTTTTCTTCCTTGTTGAAGATAATAAGAAACTGCATTTTGGTTGGAGAATAGATTGTGATAGAGCATGAATAAATAAAATTAAAAGTTTTATGTAGAAAACAATCCTCAGATTAAGCTTGCCAAACAATTTGGAAGAAGAAAAACATCGTTGAGAACTAGCCTGCAGTGTGAGTGTAGTTACAGGGACCTGCATCTCATGCCAAATCTTACTTTTGTGTTACTGAAAGCTGGGCCAGCTGGATGGAGGGGAAAGAGTTACAGAGACAGTTAAGTGAGATACCATATGTGACTCACAGGGCAGGACTGATCATAATAGTTCTTCAGAAATGGTAACTTAGCAGGCATATGTTAAGAATCTGCTGTGTGGTACAGACGTGCTGGATCATAGCTCCCTCAGCTAAGTCTACCCTTCTCATAACCTCCAGGCATCTCTTGTGAATTCCATACTCCTTATTACTATCACGCTGTCTTTAATGTGTTAAAGACAGAGAAAACAAAGATATTAAGATGATCAAAAAGCCTTCAAGCAAGAATGTAAAGTTGATCAGGGCAGTTTGTCATCTTAATAACAAAGGTGATATCATTCATCTGACTGGGTAGATGTTTCCTCATTTTTTTGTTTTTTTTTTTGGACATATTCCTCCAAAAACTAATCACTCTCTGTCCTTGCCCAATCCAGAGCTATTCTAAAGTAATTACTAAATAGTTGTATATTCTGCTGGAAAATCCAAATAATCTCTCAAAGTCCACCTGTAAAATAGCTTAGCAAATTAAAATAAATGTTATTTTTATTGGTAAATTTGAAAGTCCTTGCCTCTGTAATGGAAGCATTATAGAGAAATGGCAGCAAAAGGTCAAACTTAAGTCTTAAGATAAAGAGACTTAATTGTTTTTAAGCACATTGTAATCTCTGTGAAGAAAATTCCAATTTTCAAATGTGTAATGTTAGATCATATATATGCACACTGTATACATTGGATTTATGTCTTTAGTCATGAGTATAAAAATAATCCAATTACATTTGTCTCTAAAATTAGTTATAAAATATTTTTAGCAATTTATATTTGTGGAGCATATGGTTTTTTAACAATTTTAAAAGTCTTTTCTATATTGTGTTTGCTGCCTTAACCATGTGAAAATACAACTCACATCTATAAATTTTAATGATAAGTAAATAGATACTTGTGATATGACTTCAAAGATAACATTTGTCAGGAAAAAAATTCTCTTAAAAGATTCTAAAATGTTCTGTCACTTTAACCTTTTCTGAAAATTAGTAGAGACTTATTTTTAAATACCTTTCTGGGAAAAACATTTTTTACTTTTCACATTTGAGTTAATTTGGTTAAAAAGCCAATAAATTAATCATATTTATGTAACTTTTCTCTAATATTGAATCTATTTCTAATGGTTGAATTTATGTGAAAATATGTTCTTGTAAATTTAAATTTATAAAAGTAATAGAAAATTAAAATTTTATGTAAGCCATTTGTGAATATTATCAAAATCTTTTTGAGTTTTGGATGGCTTCATCTCAAGCTAGTGTTGATGGTTTGTAAGGAGGAAAACTGCAATGTGACTGAAGGGGCTTGAGAGATTGAGTGCACCTATGGTGTTATTAGCAGCCATATGTGCTTCAAAATTAAAAACCGTTAAAAATAGCAAAATGGTCTATAGTGATGAACATGTTCCCATGAGGCCATGCAACTGGAAACTAGCTTTCATTTTCTAGTAATAATGAATGATCTGCTTGGATTTACACACATTAATTTCCCCGTTTTCCCATGTGACCTACAGACATTCACAATATGAGGACCAGGGTTCAGAGATGTATCTGGTGTTTATGGAACCTGTGCTCTTGGGCCTTTTAATTACAGAATGATTCTCCAGCCAACCTTGAACAGAATTAAAGAAACAAAACAAGTTCAATGTGACAAGCAGTAATGGTCCTCCTTCAGATGGCCTGGGACACCTTTAGTTGATGAGATATAAAACAAAGCTCATGGATCTTTTGTTCTTTTGTTTGACACCCCACTTCTTGGAGTGTACTTGCTATGGATGAGAAATAATGAAACATAGTAACTAAACATTACTTATTCAATGTAGTAGATGTGTTTGGGATGTGGTTTTTTGTTGTTTTATTTACTTAATTATTTCCTTTAATTTCTTTCTTTAAGACTTTTTACTTTTTCAAGCTTTAACAGATTTTGTTCTCACTTTGTTTTTCCTTTATTCAATAGCAGAAATTTTTAGTGACATACATTACAAACTTGCCAGTATGAGTTCCCTTCTTAGGAACAATAGTTTTTAACAAAACAAACAAACAAAAAAAACAAAAAAAGTTTAATCCTACTTTTTTTCTGGAATAAAGGAAATTTAAGAATTCTGTTTTTTGTTTTGTTTTGTTTTTAAATAATGTTTAGCCATAAGTGCCTCAAGAAACTATGTGCATATTAAGTTGTATATCTTTGATCTGCCATATGCCTTGCCCATTGTGAACAGGAATAAACATTCATTAATTAAGGAAATAAAGCCTATTATTATTCAGTATACAGTAAGACTAAGTTGGTTTTCTTGATAAGCAGGCACTGCTTCTAAATTCTCTAATGCCACCTTTTTTTCTTTGAGCTTTTAGTAGAAAAAAATTAAGTTACTTTTCAGGTCAAATTTCCCAAAATCCAATCATGATACATACAAACTTTACTGAATTTGTTTACATTTCTTATTATGACTTGATTCGACTATAGTTACATGAAACTTAAAGCTTCTATTTGAATGTGAATGACATTCTAATTACTTAGAACTGCTAAAATGTTTTCACATAACTCCAAAAGCTTAGCACTTCAAAATAAGTGATTTTGTTAAAAAAGGTCACAGGTAACAAATAGAACTAGGTTTATATCTTTGTGTATTTTACTGAGGTGGATCATTAATTTTACAGAACCAAATTTAAAAAAACATTCTGGAAGGAATTCTAAAGCACTTAAAGCACTAAAATGTCAAGTTAAAACCTTACATATTAGTTTTTTGACGCTATGACAAAATACCTGAGAGAATCAGTTTTTAAGAAGGAAAGGTTCATTTTGACTCACAGTTTTAGAGGTTTCAGTTCATGGTCACTTTGTCCTGTTGCTTTGGCCCTGTGGTAGCATAGTACATTGTAGCATGGTAGAGGAGGCCTTGTAACAGTCAGGAAGCAAAAGGAGAGAGGAAGAGCAGGGGCACCAATATCTGCTTCAAGGGCACACCCCAACAACATAACTACCTTCCACTAGACCCCACCTTTTAAGGGTCCCACCATAACCCAGCAGTGCTACAGGCTAGAAACCAAGCCTTTAACTCATGGGCCTTTGGGAGACATCTGAGATGGGAACTATAGCATCTTGATAATGGAGAAAAGTCCCTCCAAAACAGGGACAAAAGGCTTGTGCAGCTTTGGGAATCAGCTGTGCTGAGATGCCATAACACTTCTTCAGGTGGTTTCCTTAGAGCTTTACTTCTCTTCCTCAGACATATAACTCTACTTTCTATTACTTAAGATATTCTGTTTTGCTTGGGTGCAGTTGGTATGTTCGTTGGTATATCTGTGTCACTTCCAACTTGTCCAAAGCACCTAAATAAGTATAGCAAAGTCACTTTGGAAGGTTCAAAGTAAAAATGTGATCCTGGCTCCTGCTGGTTCCCTGGATTGAAGTTTGATGTCCTGTATATAACTGAATGGGTTTTAAGGTTTGTATAGCACTGTGCCTCAGTAGACAAGACCTGACAATTTGGGACAAGAGGTGTCTCTTTTTCTGCTCTTGCCTTCAGGCCTTCGTTTCCTACTCTACCTGTTCTTCCAGTTCACCTTATCAGCAACATGGACTTTTTTCCCAGTGCCCACATCTAGCCAGGCCCCAGATTCTCCTGATTCTGCCTCCCAGCATTTTAGTGTCATCAGTTTTTCTGGTATCAGGAATCTGGTTATTGTTATGCCCCCATTCCCTTTTCTTAAACTCCTTCAGGGCTCCATTTATCTTCTTTAAATCCAAAGCCTGCAGGAAAACTCCTCTAGGATCTGACAGTCACCTGCCTGTCTGTCTTCATCATTCTTTATTCTCCTTCTCATACTATGAGTACCAGCTCAAATGAGCCACCTGTGATTCTTTGAAAACTCAAAAGTAAACATGCCTCTGTGCATTTACGCCTGTCATTTGATTTGCATGAAATACCCCGCATGTTTTCTTTATCCTATCACTTTCATATTTCTCTGTGTCAGCAGGAGTTCATAAGGGCAAAGTCCATTTCTTCACCCTCTATTTTAGTTCGTAACAGAGCCTCTTAGATGGGTGCCCAGCAAATGGTACAGGGTGAATTGAGTGAGTGGGAGCAAACCAAATCCTGATTGGCATTCCTGGTTATCTTCTTTGTGCCAGGTTAGTTTAAAAGGTTTCCTTCCTTCCCCTCTTCCTTTCTCCTTTAACCATCTTGATGTACCTCTGTCTCAGGAATCTATCTGAGTCTGTCCTGGTTGAAACCTTCAGTGGCTTACATTTCCTGCAGAATCTGTTTCATGCTCCATATCATTTCCACCCTCTAGTGGTCAATCTTCAGTCTGCCTTTCCACTTGGATTTCTTAGGTTTCCCTTGCCCACTCCAGACTTCAAGCTAGGCTCTGTCTGCTCTTTTGTCCCATGCTGTAGCATACTACCTCTGTGGTTATGTTCAGACCATTCTCTCAGCCAGGTGTTTCCTTGCTCCAGTCTCTCCCATGTGAATTAACAGTCAAAATACCCCACAATCAGAATTAATCTTCCATCCTGAATCTTTATGTACCACCTGATTTTTTCCTCCATGAAGATATGTTATCACATTTTGTTTTTTATTATGGCTTTTGGTTTTTGCTTTACTTTTGTATGTCTTTATTTAGTAGATTACAAACTCACTGAGATAGGAGCTGAATTAGTTCAACCTTGAAAGTCACAGGCAAGCCAGCCCTGTTCCTGGTCTGATCCATTCATTATAGATAGAACATGTATTTGGCAGACCTAGATTTGAATTCCTGCTATGCCACAAACAACTGTAATCTCTCTGTTCTTTCTCCTAGTTTCCCAGTTTATAATAGGAAGATAACAATATCCAATTTATAGCCTGCTTATGCAAATTAGATGAAATAATTTATGAAAACATATAGCTTAAAACAATGACCCATAGCAGAAATGCAATGAATGATTCTTATTACTTTTGTTGTTACTATAGATATTGAATATTGGAGAATGATATTGTTTTTTGTGAGTTCTTAATGAATTTCATTTAATTGTGTGACTGAAGCTAGAAATTATCCATTAGCCTTGCTATTAAATATAAACCCTTTTTTATTATCTTACAATCTTTTATTGTTACTTAATTCTGGTATCATGACATTTTGTTGGCAAAAGGCATTGCTTGCTTCAATTTTTCCAACAGAGGACCCAATTGCTGCCAGTATCTGTGAAAAGAAGAATTATGCAAACTTTAAATCCTCTTTATCCCGACCTTTTCCATGCCATTTTACAGTAGAGACTCCGAATTGGATTTCCCATGGTTAGAATTATTGAACCCTGCTGTGTAGTGTTGGAGGAGGCACTGGAGCAATAGAGGGGCTCCTTTGTCCTGGAAGGTATCTTAACACATTTCATTCTCCTGCTTTGGTTAACTTTGGCTGAGCTCTTTGAGAACCTGGACAGATGGCAGAGTCAGAATACATAATCTTTGTAGCAAAGAAATGGCTAAAATTGAAGTTAATCGAGTGGAAGGACATCTAATTATATTATGCCTTTATAAATTGTTAGGCAAGATGTAGTCCAGATCCTTCTTTGAGTTAGGTACCCCATGCTCATTATCAATTAGTGCTTCTTAGAATTGAAATTATGGAAGATGATTCAGTGTGAGGAAATTCCTATCATGTTTCTCCTTTCCCAATTGAAATAATAAAGAAAGAAATATTTATAGAAATCAACTTAGACCCAGGTCTGGTAGAAGAATGACATATTGCCAGAGACCAAAATACCAGACAAAGAGAGGATCAGTGCCAGTTTTGCCAACTAATAATGATGATAATGGTGATGGTCATATATATAGTAGGCAAATTTTCAGGCATGACGTGAAACAATTAATGTTTTTTATTTCATGCAGTTTTCTTAAAAATTCCTATGAAGTGAATATTATCATTTTTATGTTCATTTTCTAGATGAAGAAACTAGTACTTCAATAGGTAGTTTTACCCAATGTCACATAGCTTGTGAAAGATAGAAGCAGGACTTAAACTGATGTTGACCTAACCTATGGCCAGTCCTCTTCATCTCAGTCTTCTCTGGAGGTGAGAGTGAGTCTTAAGAAGACCTGTTCTATAGGTGTGCGGAAACCACCCACCAACCTGACCCCCACACCTGGAGTGTTCAACGAAGGGGATTTACAGATTTACAAGGGAAAACCCTTATTACAGTAACCCCATTTTAAGCTTCAACAGGAAAGGGAGAAAGAGAAAATATATGATTCTGATGCTGTGTTTCCTAAAGCCAATTCCTGGGAGACGACTTCTTTTATCAATCTCACTCTAATACATTGCAACTTTAGACTGCAAAGCCCAACTAAAGAATAACAGGACTGCTGTGTGTGCCTCTTGATCCTGCGTGGAGGAGGAGAAACATTGGGTTACTACTCAGTATCTGAATATCAGAACATCTGACAACCCAGAGAAGTGAGGCTCTAACAGCCCTGGAGCTTTTTGTATTGGACCCAGATGTTATTTGAGTTTGACCATTTAACAATTTTAGTTTTAGCTCATCTCTTAACACCTGTAGCCTGTCATTATTAGTAATTCAATTAGTATCCCATTAGAGGGATAGTATCCCCTTAGAGAGTATTAGTATCCCCTTAAGAGTTAGCAAAATAATTGCCCCAAAGAATGCTCAGACCCATAAAAACTAAATGGCCTCGCCAAGATGGTTCTTTTCAACAAACAGAACAAGAAAGTTAAAACTCTCTCTCTCCCTCTCTCTCTCTCTCTCTCACACACACACACCCCAGGAAAATCAGTGTTGCCACCTATTTCAGGTTTTCCATACCATGTATATTAAATATTGCATTTTATTGAGTCTAAGATATTTTCACACTATAACATGAATAGACATTCTTCTCACACTGTGACCTTTTACAAATATATTCAGTCGTGAAATGGTGGTAATGCATAAAGTCCCTTTTAAAACATGAGAAGGAAGATGTTTCTCCTCAAATCTTCATGGCTTTGGATCTCAGGCAATAAAACCCCAGAGCCATCCCACAGACTACATGGCTCATTATCATCCCGTCACCCACCACCTGACTGACCCCCTGTCTTGAGACTCCCCTGTTCCCTCTCACTGTGCTGATGCTGGTTGGTCCCCCTGTTCTAGAATAGCTAGTCATGCTTCCACCTCAGGCCACCTCCTTTATTGTTTCTTGTGCCAGGACCACTTTTCCCACTGAGAATGCCATGGTCCACTCACATCTCCTTAGATCTTTATTCAAATGATGATTTTTCATTTAGGTTTTCTTTGGTCACCTTATCTGAAGTTTGGTCACCTTTTTGTTTCATTTATCTCTTTAGCTTTAATTACTAGCTGATAGTTCATATTTTATACTGCTTATAGATTGTCTCTTCCCCAGAGAGTACAAGTTCTACTAAAAGCAGAAATTTTTGTCTTTTATCTTCACTACTCATTTTCCAAGTCCTAGATGAATGTTTGGTACAGTCAGGAAATCATACACACACACACACACACACACACACACACACATATATGATACATATATATATGTATATATATATATATATACACACACAATATGACTAAATATATAAGTATGTAAAATATAATAGTCTGCTAAAATTAAAGAATAACTCAGTAGACTGCATGCTCAAAGTTTGGGGGTAAGAGAGGAAGGGGTGTAATACCACACTAAGCCTGTCTAATGGAATATAGAGTCAGGGTCCAGCATCTTAAGATATAAACCTGTCTCTGTTACCAGTTATCTGAGTGAAATTGTGCAAGTTGATCCCAGACCTCCAAGTTGGACAACATAATCTAACATAATCTGTGTTTGGCTGCTACAACATGTCAGTTAATTGAGCTTTCTTAAAAGCAATTGAGGACTGGGAAGCTGAAATGAACGAAACCACATCTTTTAACAAATAATTATCATCACCATAATAATTATTATGGTCACCCTAATGAGAGTATTAGTATAAAAGAATTTTGAGATAATTTGTTGTTCAATTTCCTTCTTTTTATAAATAGTAAAACTGAAACCCTGGGTTTGAAAGACTTAGCCATGGTTAAGTGCTACTTGGTGGCAGATCTTAGAACTCTGCTCAGTGGCCCTGACCAAATTCAGTGTTCTTTTTACTTTAACTGGTACATGTGATAAATACTGGTAACTTTTTAAAAAGTTATTCTCAAACTGTTTTGATAGCATGTTCTACTTAAATTCGATGAATTCACCTCATGGCAAGACTACATAGATCAATTTCTCTCTTTGTGGTTTACTTCAGCTTACAGAAGAGATTGGAAAACTTGAAGATAAAGTAGAATGTGCTAATAATGCCCTGAAAGCAGATTGGGAAAGATGGAAGCTAAATATGCAAAATGATATCAAGTCAGCATTTACAGATATGGCTGAGGAGAATATCCACTATTATGAACAGGTAAGTGGCGATACTTCATACTACTTTGTTTTTTTAAAGCTTATATTCTCTTTCACTTTCTACTATCCTATGTTGAAAGAATCAATTTAAAGAACCAGTTGTCACACTGGAAAACTCCTTTGGCAACTCAGTTTCATTGGAGTTGCTAGTTATTTTGTATGTTTTTTCTTTGTTTTGGAAGGATTTAAAATCTTCTAAAACATTTCCTAATGCTTCCTGATGATTCTTCTGTCTCATTCTCCCTCCCTGTTCTCTCTCTCTTCCTTATATTGTAAAGTGCAGAAGGAAAAGGACAGAGGTTGAATAAGCAGAAAATCGGTTCAGGGCCTATTCCTCTAATCCTATATCCCTGATATCTCCAGCTTAGATAGCTTTTCAAAAATCAACCACAAAGGAGTATACTATACTTTTCTGTTAGTGAAATGGGAACATTTTTTGAGGGGGTGAGGGGGCTCAGAAAAGAACCTGGTCATCATTTTTCTTTTCAAATGATTATTTTTCATTATATAACTGTTTCTCAAATTACTTCCTCAAATGAATTTTAGAATACTGTTGCCTTTCTCTTCCCAGCATATTCTAAACATTCTTCTGTAAATATTCTTATTTTAAGTATGTCTTTAACCTTATCTCTTGTTGAATTAATAAATAACATGAAATTGATAAATTAAGGAAATCATATTTTAGTCTAGAGTGATTATCAGTTTAGGGTATTTTAAATTGAAATGTTCATTTTGAAAGATTATCTGATATTGAAATCTTCATATTAAGAACAAGAGTTAATTGGACACCTCCTATCACCAGCTACTGTGTGGGGCTCCTGGAGAATGCAAGGCAAACACAGTCACAGTTTGTTTCTCATGTAGTTATAGTCAAAGATGGAAAGAGGTAATCAAAAAAGAGATTGTAATAAAGTAGTATAAACTTCTATGTAGAAAGACATAGCAGAAACATCTCAGCTGATGTAAAAGGAATAAGGAAGTTGCCTTGAAAAATGTTTAAACTGAGACCTAAATGATGAGTAACAGGTTGCAAGACAGAGAGATGTGAGAAAGAGGGCAGAAAAGAAATACAGACTAAAGCACAGAAGTGAGAGAACACGTTCATGTAACTGAGGCTCGCATGTGGAGGAAGGAAAAGTAGTGTTCAGTTGAAAGATTAGGCTGAGGATGGCATTATAAATTTTTAGTCTTTTTTCATTCATTCTAAAGGAAATGGGAATCACTGAAGAGTTTTTAGGAGCAGGACTTGCCTTGTCCAAGAATCACTCTGGCTGTATGTGGGTCAGGGTGGAGCAATACGGGCTGTGCTGAGCCTGTTTGGAGGAGGCTGGTGTAGCATCCCAGGCAGAGAAGTGAGCTGACCTGGGGTTTCATGGTAATGGACAGTGTCAAGAGACTTTTTTCAAAAAAGGATAGAATTGGAAAGATAATTTTCAGTCTCTCTCTTTAGTTTTGTATTCTGCATTAAATTCAAGTATCTAAAGGAATTCCCATAAATCTCTGATTTTTGAGTGATTTAAAGATATTTCTCTTTAATAAACACAATTTATCAACATATGACTTCATTATCACCTATTTAAATCCACGGTAGTAACTACTTCTCCTTTATGGTAAAACCTGCATGTACTTATATTACATAATTAAATGACAATCAGCAAGATAATTTATAAAGAAAGTCTTCAAAATTAGAATATGCAGTACATTATACATGATTATTATTATAACACAAAGTATATTAAGGTGTAAAACTTACATGATAAATACAACTAATGTGTTTTTCTTTAAATGATAATGTCTGCCAGATTTTTCAAATTTGGATGATTTTTTTTTTTTAAAGTTCAGACATTTTCATCAGACTCTGACTAAAATGTTTGGGTTTGACTATACTTCTTATATAAGTATGCATTTTGTCATTCTTATAGATTAAATTCATTTTATACAAAACACGGTTTTCTTAGAAACAATTAAATTAGCATCACTGTGTCATGTTGCAGATTTTATTCTTCACAGCAGTTTATGTTCTTAACATTCCCCCAAGTGAATTATACTTCTGAATGTAACTAAAAATGTCTCAGGTGCACTGCATCTTGGATGTATAAATTTGGAGGTATCATTGGTTTTCTTTAGCGTAACTCATAAGATCCCTACTGCTCCAGTTATTTGTGTTGGATTTTTTTGATGAGTGAAAAAAATTTTAACATGTTTGACACATCAGTCCACCACAGCATAATCAGGAAGTTGGAGTCCTTAAATAATCAAGGATTCTTAATTAGCAGAAAGAATGCAAGGCCTAAACAGCGGCAATCTGCTGTTATCTATTAACTTCAAAATGCGTCAGATATGCAGGGAAGTGAAATGTTTCACACATCTTGCCATTCCTTGCTTAATATAATCATATCCTAATGGAAGTACTTCCTTTTTCATCAACATTAACATCGCTAAATACCCAGAGGGATCTGCTCTTAGTATGATAGGTAAATGGGGCATAAGCATTTGCTTTTGGGTTTACTTGTATGAAGTAAAATGGTAACAGCTTGTTTACAACTTAAAATTCTTTATCAAGGGAAAAAATGGAAATCAAATTATAAATATAAGGTATGGATCTATATCAGATTCCAATTTTTATCGTATTGAAATGCTGTACTTAGAAATGGATTTAATGGTAGATAGTTGACTCCAAATACAGAAGTGGTGTCTTGGGCGAAACTTTGAATAGGTCAAATATTATTCCCATTCTGTTCTATGTGACTAATAATGAAGAATGATTTCTAATTTCATTCCATTATGGTCTGACAGCATACAAGGTAGTATCTCTATCTTTTTGTATTTGTTAAGAGTAGCTTTGTGGCATAGCATATGGTCTATTTTAGAAAAGAATC